>PVKC010007982.1:0-28767 GCA_004027635.1 Crocidura indochinensis | reverse complement strand
TGGCAATACACCTCCATTCCTCACATAGTCTCTGTTGTTGGTATCATGCTTCTGTATTAAAGATCCTGGAATCTGCATATCTCATATTACAGCCAGGGTGGTGCAGGGCATCCTCTCATTTCACCTCACACTTGAGTGGCACTAGAGAGAACCTTGTCCTGTGGAGCAGGTCATTGTTGTTGTGAAGTCTTCTCAGTGTTAACGGGAATCTCTTTTGAGGAGGTCGATGTCAGAACCTTGGTAGTGTCTTCCCTGGTAGGGGGTTTCTTCCAGATATTGCTGTAAAAAACCTTGGATGTTTTGTAGATAGCTTGCCTGGTACCAGCATGAATGGAGGATGCCCATTCTTCTGAGGCCTGTGCCAGGTCATTGTATCAATGCTCAGAGTTTAAGGTCCCATTGCACCAGGATTTGTGTGTTCCTACCTCTATTAGATAAGAACTGATCTGTATGTATAATATTTCTCCATTTTAATGTGTCTATGCAAACAAAGATCAATGCCACATAGCGTTGTCGGTGCATATAGAGGCCATAGGAACAAGACAACAATCCCCATGACATAGTTCACTCATAACACTAAACTGAGGGACACTTCCACCAACACTCCTTGTTAAATAGTTCACAAAGAAAAGACAAGATAAAGGTGGACAGAAACGTCACAGTAGAAGAAGATATAGAGAGAGTTATAGCTGTTAAAGAAAATGCACATATAATATTCAAAAGACATATGTATCCATTTTATGTCCTTTGAAATAGGTTTTGGATTGTTAGATCCACTATATGACTTTGGTCTGTGATTAGAACCATCAGGTACTGACATTAATATGGGTAAATGTGGCATACTGATGTTTGGGAGGAGTATATGTTTGCACTGGGGCACTAGCCCCCGCAAGGTTTGGGACATATACACTGGTATGAAATTGCCAGTGACTGCTTGAGTGCAGCTGAGCAAGTATGTGCCACCCCCAGTTATGCTTCTACAAGTGTAAAAAGGCCTCTGACACATACAGAGGTCTGAGAAAACCCTTGCTAGCCTAGACTCCCGCTCCCAGGAAGGTAGGAGCTGGCTTGGAAGTGGGGAAAACCCAGGGTGCCCCAAAAGCTCCTCCCAGGAACCCACCTGGAGCTCCGAGAGAAAGAGGAAGAGGGGGACAGGGGGACCCAGTTCCTGCCCCCTGACCCTGAGCTGGGCTAAGAGGACCCCGGCAGAGACCCAGGCCCGAGTCGGCCGAGAATCCCGCCCCCAGGAAGAGAGGGTGGGTCTCCCAGGCCCAAAGGACAGGAGACAGGACCCCACCCCTAAGCCAGTCTCTGGAGCCGGCTTGGAAGTGGGGAAAACCCAGGGTGCCCCAAAGGCTCCTCCCAGGAACCCACCTGGAGCTCCAGGAGAAAGAGGAAGAGGGGGACAGGGGGACCCAGTTCCTGCCCCCCGACCCTGAGCCGGGCTAAGAGGGCCCCGGCATATACGGAGGTCTGCCAGAGGCCCAGGCCCAAGTTGGCCGACTTTTTTTTTTTTTTTTTGGTTTTTTTGGGCCACACCCGGTGGCGCTCAGGGGTTACTCCTGGCTACGCACTCAGAAGTCGCTCCTGGCGTGGGGGACCATATGGGGAACTGGGGGGATCAAACCTCGGTCCGTCCTAGGCTAGTGCAGGTAAGGCAGGCACCTTACCTCCAGTGCCACTGCCAGGCCCCCTATTCACAGCTTCTTTAGCCACTCATCTGTTATTGTACATCTGGGTTATTTCCAGATTCTAGCTATTGTAAATAGAGTTGCAATGAACATAGGCATACAGAGAGCATTCTTTCTTTGTGTTTTTGTGTTCCTAGGGTATATCCCTAGGAGTGGTATAGCTGTATCATATGGGAACTCAGTTTTCACAGACACAAAACCAGCCTTAAAAGAAAAATTGAAAAGTCTACTTTAATACAAGACAGACCAAAAGACACACTAAAGTCCTACATAAAGATGACACCAGATCCCATGACAATTATCTCTCTCAATGGCAATGAACTAAATGCTCCAGTTAAGAGAGCTCCCCCTTTTTTTCCTTTTTCTTTTTTTCTTATCTTTAAACAGAATCACGTAATGTGAACCATCTTGTTCTGCCTCACAAATTGAGGGGGAAATAATGAAAGACACCAAAACAAAACAGCCATATGAAGATCAAGTAGAAATAAAAAAAATGATCAGACTTAAGCACCAAATCCAAAGCCAACTACAACAGAATCTTACCCAATCTACAACAAGCTAGACACAGAAGGGAGCACTTATAATAGCAGTCTGGGGGCAAAGGAGGGGCTATATGGGATGCATGCTGAGAACAGGGGTGAAGGGAGGACAACATTGGTGGTGGGAATGCCTTGATTCGAGGTCACTGTGTACCTAAAATATTTTGTAAATGATTTGTAATCCACTTTGGTCAAAATAAAAATTATTAATAAAAATAGAGGCATAGAGTGGCAAAATGGATTTTATAAATTTTCATCTTTTCTTAAGAATAGCAAATATAAAACCAAAGAGATAGATGGGTTGAGCAGTTGTCTGCAAGAAGCCCCAACTGAATAACTGCATTGTTCCCTGAGCACTGCTGGATATGACTCCCAAACCAAAACTAAACAGCAAGTATAGTGTTTTAAATAGAACACTTACTATTTGCAGAATCTGTGCTTTAATTTTACTATCAAGCCAGTGCTAAGAACTTAGAGCAATAGAAAAATGAGTTTCATAAGTTCTTGGACACTTAATGTATTACCTATTCTATTAGTGAAAAAAATATATAAGTAATAGCCATATTGGATAAACTAGATTTGCCTTAAGTACATGCTCATATTATATAATTGACAAGCAAAATTAAAGCTTAAAACCTTAAAATCCAATATATCCAATAATTTACATAGAAAACACCAGATGAAAATGTAAAATATATACTAATAATCAAAGAATAGCTTTTGAATATGAGTTAATTCTTATATCTATTAAAATAAAATATATCAAATACATTTCTCAATACTTTTGAAGTTATATCGTGTTTTTTGGAGATAGGGTTCTAAAGAGAATGTGGAATATGAAAGAGAGAATGAGAGAACAAAAATATAAAAGAAGCCTGTCACTGCATATGGGCCCATATGCTGGGAGTGATCCCATAGTGCAGAGCTGGGAGTTATAGCCACTTTAAAAAATGGTAAAATAAAACAAAGGAAGAGAAATTGTGTGCCCTGGGCTGGGATGTTATTGACCCCAGAATAAAGTGTGTCATAAAAATAAAGAGGAAAAGTTGAGAACTCCAAGGAGTCATGTAGGTGACTCCCTGCTGGTCTGTATCATGAATTGAAGAAGTTCTACTCTGAAGTTGTGAAGTGATGACTGGAACCAACTGTGCTGGGTGCAGATCAGAAAAGCTATTCTGATGTCTTTTTCTAATCATCAATTTCTCAGTATTTTTTTTAAAGACTCTGCAGGAAATTATAGAAGGGCAAGTGTCCCAAACTTCTAAGAACAGAAATTCATAGTTCAAAATGAAGACAGGCATTTCATATCCTTTGTTCCAAAATTTTAGTATTCCAAATTTATTCATTTTGAATATTTGCATGAGTAAATAATTTATGTAAAAATAAGAGTCTTAGAAATGTTATTTCTAATGCTGAAAAAGTTGAAACCAGACTACTATTTAACCATGGAAAAGGGTTAAAATTAATTTTATTTCATCTTTTGGCAGAGTATTAAACTAACATGTAACAAATGTGTTTGAAGTTTCACTTAGCTTAAAAATTTTTTTTATTTATGTTGAAGTACAAATAGCCAGTGCTAGATGAGAAAAGAATGAAATATATATAATATATTGTTAAGAATATAATCCCATATTAACAAAAAATTATTCAAAGTAACTACATGAAAATACTATTTGTATATGACAGGTGTACTGTAATTTCATACATTTATGCATTTTCCAAGTGTCTGTAGAGAACTTTTACAACTTTTAGCTCTAAAATAAAAGTTCTGTAAATAAGAGTTTTGTGGGGCTGGTGCGGTGGCGCTAGAGGTAAAGTGTCTGCCTAGGACGGACCATGGTTCGATTCCCCCACGGCCCATATGGTCGCCCAAGCCAGGAGTGACTTCTGAGCGCATAGCCAGGACTCAGTAACCCCTGAGCGTTACTGGATGTGGTCCAAAAACCAAAAATAAATAAATAAATAAATAACAAAACCAAAATGCAGGGCCGGGCAGTGGCGCTAGAGGTAAGGTGCCTGCCTTGCCTGCACTAGCCTAGGACCCACCACGGTTCGATCCCCTGGTTCCCCATATGGTCCCCCAAGCCAGGAGTGACTTCTGAGCGCATAGCCAGGAGTAACCCTTAAGCGTCACCAGGTGTGCCCCCCCCCCAAAAAATAATAGGGGTTGCAAATAATGTTATTCTTCATATCAAGAATGAAAGAGTAACACCCTATTTGTTAGTAGGAAAATCCAGGCATTTTATTAATTGCTTTATTTACATGCTGTGATTATAAAGCTATTCATGATTTTCGGTCATACAATATACACAACCCTTCACTAGTGCACATTTCCCACCACCAAAATCCCCAGTTTCTCTCCCTCACTCCTCCTTTCCTGCCTCTGGGGCAGACATTTTACTTTACTATCCTCTCGCCTCTTTTTTTTTGTTTTGTTTTTTGTTTTTTGTTTTAGGGTCACACCCAGTGGTGCTCAGGGGTTACTCCTGGATCTGCATTCAGGAATTGCTCCTGGTAGGCTTGGGGGACCATATGGGATGCTGGGAACTGAATCGCCTGAGTCCATCCAGTGTGGGCCCCTTGCAAGGCAAACACACTACCTCTGTGCTATCTCTGGACCCACGCTCCTCTTTTATCTCTTCTCTCTCTCTTTCTCTCTCTCTCTCTCTTTCCCCTGCCCTCTCCCCCCCCCACCCACCCTTTTAAGAAGATCTAGTTTTAAGTCAACTATTTTCATCTATATTCCTAGTCAACTTAGACAAATAAGATGGCCTTCCTTACAGAGCTGATGTTTCTTCAGGCTATTGAGACCCATGGGACCCCTGGTGAGCAGGCTTTGCCTGCTGCCCCAAAATCTGATGTTGTTCCCCCTTGGTTCAAAAGTCCTGCCCAAATCAGGAGAGAATGGAAACAAGGAAGCCCGAAGTATAAACATCCACTAGGACAGATGCTCCAAATGTAAACATGCATTCTTCTACTTGATGATAAAACTATTACCTAATGAAGGGTCTTCTTCTTCCTCTCAAAAATGGGAGACCCCATAGGTTTTTTTCTTGCCATGATCTGGAAATGTGTCCGTTTTCAATTCATAGAAAAAGCAGTTTTTCCTTGGCCAAAAAGTAATCTGCTAAAAAAAGTCTTGATGTGATTTCAGGAATGATGTGCCCTCACACAATTCTTTCCCAACAAGAGTCCACTCTTGAAATATAAGTATAGTGTACTCCATTCATGGACTATAGTGTATCTTAGATGCAAACATAAATAAAATGTGTGACTGCGAGTTGGCAGTCACACTAGAGATGTAATAGAGGGAGATTTATAGTCATTCAGCAAATTGTAACTTCAGTAATATCTACCCAAATAAACCCAATATATATTTGTCTGTGGTGCAGAATTTATTAACAGATAATTCTAACCAGGAATTGTGTTAGGGATATGGATCACTGAAATGAATTTTCCATCATTATTTTATCAAATTTTCTAAGTGAGAATATATCACTACTGTAACAGAAAAATAAATCTTAAAATGTTTACTGTTCTCTGACCTAGCAAAAAATGGCAAAAAGAACAGAGTTTTAACATTTGCTAAAAGATATAGTAAAAATAATGTTGCACCCATAGTGAGAAGTTTGGGTATAGCCCAGGGGAAAGAGAGATTAATTCTGAACCAAAGAATGAGGAGTCACGGATCTGAGTAAAATTCACAGAGGAAGCAGCTTCTAAAATAGCCTTCAAGGAAGAGCAACATATGTATTTGATTAAATAGAGACTCCAAGAAAGAGGTCAGCATAAGGAAACTAAAATATGAAAAAGTCCAGAACATGCCAGGGGCAAGAAGAGATACTTGGGAACTGGCCTTTATTTGATGGGACTACTCTAATTGTCAACCTCTTCCAACCCAACGTATAATCTTGATTAACTATTAATTTCTCACCATTGCATTTGGTCTCAAATTGATTTCTTATTTTAGTAGGTTTCACATTCAGTAAAACTGTATGGTGCATCTGTTTCCATGTGAAGATGATTTTCAAAATAAAAGTGATTTCCAAATTGAACGTATTTAAATGTTCATTTTTGAATTGCATTTTAGAGATTTCTGTTGGGATATTTTAATGCTTACTCACAGCTCATGATTTCTTAGCAATTTGATTACAAGAGTCTATGACAGCTAATTCAGGTGTAGAACAACATTCAGAAAAAAAACATATTTTAGAGATTTGATGACAGGT
Source organism: Crocidura indochinensis (assembly GCA_004027635.1). NCBI lineage: Eukaryota > Metazoa > Chordata > Mammalia > Eulipotyphla > Soricidae > Crocidura > Crocidura indochinensis. Next base: position 22,308 of record PVKC010007982.1, on the reverse strand, counting down.
GCAGATGTGAACTCTTAGTGGGCAGTCATTTCTAGAATAAAACCCTATCAGTTCTTGAATCCAATCCAGTAAGTTAGCATCAAGTCAATTAGAGGAAATCATTTGATAGTGACTAATGGGGAAAAAAGGCCAGACTCTAATGCCAGCTTCTCATCTAAATCACAGCATCTAATAATCTCTGGACCTTAGTTTACTTAGTTGTGACAGAGAATGCCCTGCATTCCTTACTTGGTAGGATTACTAAAATCCCATCAGGACGTCAGTGACATCAGATGTGGAATTGCTAAAGATCTTAAGAGTCTTCTTAGATTACTAGATTTTGTTCAAGAAGCACACTCAGGGTTCCTAAAAGCAAGGTACTGGAAAGATGAATACAATAAAAAATTAAGCTGCTGGGTCACTCTTAACATCCTTGATTTTATTTGAGGAGTTCCTGACTATATGTTTACATTTGGGGTTCACAAAAAGTTTCTGTTTGAAGAGAGCACTCAATTCTAATTCTTTTAAAAGAATTAGAGACCACTGGTTTATTCCAATGACCTCCATTTATAGCAATAGAAGTAAAACCCAGAAAATGCTAAATAACTTCTGAGCTTTAAGTAATTCTACAGGGCATAGGCAGATAATTAAATCCAGGCACTGTATGCCTGGATTTCCCACATCACATGGAAGAACTAAATCAATGTTATGTCTTAATTTTAGAAGTGCCCAGAATTGCTATTTACTATACATTTCCATGGGAGGTATCACTTTTGGCAGGTATGGCAACACCATGATATAAAATCAATTCATTCTTTAATTTTCAAGTGTTATATGAAATATTTTAATGCATTTAATATATATTTAATTAAATATTACATTAGTTACATGTTTAGCATTCCCCCTAAGCGATGGTTTCCCCAATGCATAAAACTTGAAACTAAAAATTTAAGATCTCTCTGCTTACAACTGCAATAAAATAGTTTTTTCCCTAGAATTGAAGAACTTAATATTATAAATTTGATGATTATCTTTCCCCAAAGCACCTCTTTAATTTTAGTGGTAAAATAAATCTTTAAACTCTTTGTATCTGGACACCTCTCCATCACCACCACCACTACTACCAAATGTCCTATGAATTTGTTCCTATTGAAAATGAACACAGAATCTTATAGATACATTTCACCTTCACTCTTCCCAAAGAATTGGGAGCTGGAGACACGTCCTTTATTTTCTATCTCCATATTTTCTCTCTGGTCTTGGTTTTGTTTGTAGTAAATAAATAGGTTGTGTTGTCTTCCATTTAAAAACCTTTGTTCCTATCATGAAGGACCACCTGTTTTCTTTCTTGGTTGCAAACTAAATATTCTAAAATGTTTTTATTGTAGTTTATTTGATAACATGGTCATGATTATGTTAACATTTTTGGTTCTGATATCAATGCCCTACACTGCCCCCCAATGCTGAGTGTCTTCTCGTGGTCACTGACATTTCTCCTTTATACCCACTCCCATCAAAGTAGGGGAAAGCTTCCCTCTCTTCCTCTTTGAGATAATGTGAGGCAGGGATTCTTTTGTTCACCGCAATATCCAACAATACCAAAAATACGTACTATATGCCTAATATAGTAAACTTTTGTTATATGAATAAATCATCTAGAATCTCAGATTAACTGCATGACAAAGCCTAGAATCTGCTATTTTCCTCACATATTTTCAAGAGTAGCTCACTATCTGTGCTAAATTTTGCCTCCCGTCATTAATAACTTCAATCACTATTTGGAAAATTTTCAGTAAAGTTAAAATCTATAACTGTAATCAATAGAACTTAATCCGCACCCAAATCACAACAGGCCATTTTTGTGTCACTTGGCAGAAATACTTCTTAAATCTATTTTGAAACATAAATATTTTTAAATAACTAAGATAATTTGACTAAGAAGAATAATATGGGCAAAATTGCACTACCAGATATAAAATTTGTGTTACATAATAACTGTAATTAAAACAGCATGAATCTGGCACAGAATAAAAGATCAGAAACAGATTACAGAGTTCAAAATTGAGCTCAAAGATACTGGGGGATTTTATAAGTGAAAAAAGCGCGTATCAAATTAGGGAGAAAAATGTGGATACACAGTCTAAGGTCTTGAAAAGCTTCCCAAGAATTTGCTAAATTCTCATCATACTGAATTTCAAATAAATTTATAATAGAAAAAAGCATCGGAAATTAACTTTATAGCCTGGATATGAGGATACCTTTTGGGTGTATCAGTAAAGCTAGAACCACAGACAATAATATTTAACTACTTAAAAGCAAAACAATCTGCATATAGTGACAACAAAAAAATCAAATAAAACCCTGTCATAAAGAGATTTAAAAAAAGACCAACAAACCTTTTGCAATAAACATTTGATAAGAAATTACAAAGGACCAGGGCTAGAGTGATAGCACAGTGGTAGGGCATTTGCCTTGCATGTGGCTGATCCAAAAAGGGCCTCGGTTCAATCCCCATTGTGCCTATGGCCTCCCAAGCCAGGAGGGATTTCTGAGCACATAGACAGGAGTAACTCCTGGGCATCAAAGGGTGTGACCCCAAAACAAACAAACAAAATAACTCCTGGCAGACTGGGAGAACCATATGGGATACCAGGAGTCAAGCTCTGGTTCATCCCAGGTCAGTTACTTGCAAAGCAAACACCCTACCACTGTGTTATTGCTCCAGCCCCATCATGTCTTTAAATTACAAAACTTATCAACAAACTGTGTGGAGGATGTGTGGAGAGAAAGAAATGAAAATTCAACCAAAGATAATAAGGAAAGGAGTGAAGGATACGGGGCATGCTGGTGACAGTGAGGTGCAGGAACTCTGGATATTAATACTATAAACTTAAACACTACTATAACCATATTACTTAAACTATAGTTAAAAAATGTAAGAATAGGGGCCAGAGCGGTGGCACAAAGCAGTAAGGGGTAAGGCATCGGCCTTGCTGGCGCTAGCCTAGGACTGACCACAGTTCAATCCCTTGGTGTCCTATATAGTCTCCCAAGCCAGGAGCGATTTCTGAGTGCATAGCCAGGAGTAACCCCTGAGCATCATCAGATATGGCCCAAAAAACAAACAAATACATATATATATGTGTATATATAAGATTAAATTTAAGTTTAGAAAAGAGCATCTTGATAAAAAGGAACCAGAGGAAATAGATAATGCACCAAAGTATAAGTAAACTAGGAAAGATAAGCAGACTCTTGAGTAATCAAAACAGCACTAGTTAAAATATTATATTTTCTTTACCCATCATCTTAGCAAGAAGAAATCAAAAATATTGACAAGAGGATTGGCAAGGAAGTGTGAAGCAGAATTTTTATGCGTTTATTATGAGGGAGGAAATGGGTACAAATTACTGGTATTTAGTTTGGTATCAAATATATAGTATCAAATAGGGAAATAACAAAACAATTGATATAAAAAGGTATTCTAGTTTGTTTTAAGTTCATTAATAAGTTGTTGATTTGTCATCCTTGGTCCTTACAAGGAACTATCATGTAAAGCTAATAATATAAACTTACATTGTTTTCAATACATAAAGATATCTGCACTATGTTCAGTGGTGTAGAACGCAGTTTGCAAAAAATATCGATCTCATTAGTTATCAACTAAATTTTTTATAATTAAATTCTTAACTTGAATCACCATGAGATCCAGTTACATATTTGTTCATTATTGAGTTTCAGTTATGCAATGTCCAACATCCTTAGCCAGTGCATAATTCCCACCGCCAATGTCTGTTGCCCTCCCACCCTGTCCCTTTCCTCACCTTCCTGCCTGCCTCTGTGACAATTTTCCTAATTCTCTTTCTCCCTCTCTTTTTCCCTCTCTCCCTCTAACTCTCTCCTATTCCTCTCTCCTGTTCTTCCTGTTCTATCTCTTTCCTTTTAGACACTATAATTTGCAATATTGTTACCGAAGAGGTACACTTATAGATATCACTTTGTCTCAGTTCAGTACCCAGTTCTTGTCCAGTTAGTTCAGTTCTTTTCATCACCATCATTACTCTGGAAAAAAATAATGACTCCCTCTCAGGGCCTTCCATTTCTGCTCAGAGTTCCCTCCCATAAATTTTCTACACTGCAGCCATTTACTGCTAAAATTACTATCTTCTAACTAAAAATGTGTGCTTCCCTCTGTTCAATCCAATGATCCAATCTTCCCAACTTTCCTAGGTCCCCAAGTCCAGGGTCTTCTTTTCTTTCTCCTGTTCCCTTGACCCACTTCCAACCTTAGACCCTTGGGCTTACTTTTTGTCTGGAACTTTCCTGACCATCCTCCTCTCACAACTCCCAGAACAGTGGCGCAAGTGGTAGGGCATTTGCCTTGCATGCCTTACATGCACTAACCTAGGACTGACCATGGTTCAATCCCCCCAGCGTCCCATATGGTCCACCCAAGCCAGGAGTGATTTCTGAGTGCATAACCAGAAGTAACCCCTGAGCATCACCGAATGTGGCCCAAAAAGCAACAAGCAAACAAACAAGCAAACAAACAAAAAACACAACTCCAATTTCTGCCTTTTGAGCCTCTACACCATTGAGCACTAAGCTATTTTCTAAGCAAAGTCTTCCCTGATTGCCCTTATAAATTGGCCTCTCATTTATAACTCAAAAGTTTCTTCGTTCTGGGTTCCTTTATCACAGTTTTTCAGTGTGTATATATATGTAGATTACATTATGATAATTCACAGGATGAGGCCAAAGGCATGCCCATTCTTTATCACCTTATCTCTCTGATAAATTTCATACAATTTCAAGAGTGGCATATGCCAGATATTCAAATATATAATGAGTGAGGGAAGGGAAGGCAAAGGGAAAGAAAGAGTAATGACTTAGCACCAAATACCAAGCACTAAAATATTGCTGATTATTGTAATGATAAATGTGAAAATCACATAGTTATAACCATAAAAGTAGTTTATAGAGATACAAAGACATGGAGATAAGAAATAAGCTTAGGAGAGAAATGTTCTATTCATTGTATGTCATTAAATATAAATAAAAACATAAAGACTCCACTAGATGCCTATTCAAATGCCTAAAGTCCCAAGCACTGATAACGCGGATTCTGAAAGAGAAGATGAAGTAACAGGCACTCCTTTATCACTGGTGAGAGCATACACTGGTATAGCTAATTTGGAAGACAGTTGAATAATTTCTTATAACACTAAGCATACTTTACAATGCAATTAAGCAATTAACCTCCTTTCTGTTTATCCAGAGAAGTAGAACATCCCAAAAAAAGTGACATGAAGAAACCTGTACACTGATGTTTATAGTTTATTTAAACATCTTGATTACATATATGATTGTGATTAGGTTTTGGTCATGTAAAGAACACCCCCTTCACCAGTGCAACATTCCCACAACCAATGTCCCAAATCTCCCTCCATCCCACCTCACCCCCACCTGTACTCCAGACAGGCTTTCCAGTTCCCTCATTCATTCACATGATGATGGTAGTTCTCTGTGTAATTGTTTCTATAACTGCACTCACCACTCTTTGTGGTGAGTTTCATGAAGTGAGCTGGAAATTCCAGCCCTCCTCTCATTGTCTGAGGATTGTTGCAAAAATGACTTTTATTTTTCTTAAAACCCATAGATGAGTGAGACTATTCTGCATCTCTCTCCCTCTGACTTACTTATTTCTTCCTAATTACCTAAACCTGAAAGCAGCCAGATGTGTGCCTTATAGTAGAAAAATAGAAACTCAATAGTATCCATCAGACAATGAGATACAATTTTATGCTAAAGAGTGAGCTATCAAGACATGAAAAGATATGAAAAAACCTTAATGCATATTACTAAGCCAAGGAATACCTGTGAAGAGAGTATATATTAGATAACACAGGAAAATTAGGCTAGCATGATGCAAGTTTACGACATTATAAAATTATGTAAAACACAAAGCATTAAAGATAGCAAAAATATCAGTGATTGCCAAAAGTTAATGTGTTAAGGTAGAGATAAATAAGGAGAAGATGAATGATATTCAGGTGGTGGAACTACTCTATGATACTATAAATATGGAGAAATGTATGCTTGTCAAAAGCTATACAGTGGCTAACACAAAGAGAGAACTGTAACATAAATATGTGGACTTTTTATGAAAAGGATGCATCAATGTATGTACACTATACTGGGGATAAAACAAGAAAATAATTTGCATGTGTCAGTGGAGCATACAGGAAATCTTGAAATCGCTGTTCAATTTTACTTTAAACTTAACTGTTTTAAAATATAATTCTATTTTAAAATGCAATGCAGTAACTTTTCAATGATTTCTCCTTTTTGAATCAGCGGATCAGTAGTTCATTGGGTTTTGCTTTACATTGTCCCAAACTCCAGGGCAGGATCATTGCATGGCTCTGAGTCATCAGGAACTACAAAGACCAGAACCAAACTTGTCTCCAGCCCCAGTACTGATTCCCAAAATACTGTCAGCGGCAAAGGCAGTTCCATCTTTCATTTGTTTGGAATCAAATACTCCATGCTGAATTCATCATTTCAAAGTTCTTCTTATCTTCTCTTGGCATGGACCTAAAATAATAACAATCTCTTGGATCAAATTTTCAAAAGAAAAAGATCCTAAGGGCATCCTAAAGGAGAGAACTACTTCCCCTTTTTTTCTTTTCTTTTTACTAGACTTTGCATATCTTCCATCAAATAAACTCTTAACCAACTCAGAAACTCCAGGAAGACATTTTTGCTCAGAACCTTCATCCATTACCAATATTATTCTTTAGATTTTAGTTCAATATTCGTTTTGTCAGTTGTGGTGGGTTTTTTTTACATATAAATCTTTATTTAAGCACCATGACTACAAGCATGTTTGTAGTTGGGTTTCAGTCATAAACAGAATACCCCCCTTCACCAGTGCAACATTCCCACCACCAATACCCCCTACTTCCCCACTCATGCATGTATTCTACTTCTCTCTTTAACATTGTCATGCTAGTTATTAGTGTAGTTATTTCCCTAACAGCATTCACCACTCTTTGTGGTGAGCTTCAAATTGTGAGCTGATTCTTCGGCCCTTCCAGCCCTTAACTCTATTGTCTCTGGGCCTTATTACAGTATTATCTTTAATTTTTTAATGGGTTTTTCTTAAAACCCATAGTTGAGTGAGACTATTCTGTGTCTATCTCTCTCCCTCTGATTTATTTCACTCAACATAATAGATTCCATATACATCTTTGGCAATAATTACTGTTTATCTGCCAGTGTAGCAGGGAACAGGGGTAAGAAGGTCTACAGCTAGAGTCCAATCATTTCTCTCAGTTAAAGGACATTCTAACCCCATTTATCTGATAATAGATATTGAGGTGAATGACTAGAATGGTTCAAGAAGACTAATGGTTTTGTTTTCAAGGGATTCCAGAAACTTACTTTGCATTTTGGCACCCAAGACGTATTATATAAATTGTGTATAACTGTAGGCAGATTGGCACCTGTGGGTAGTGGGTGGCTGAAGATTTAAAGTCAATATTTAGTCAACAGCTCAGTCACTTTGTGAAGATGTAAATGTCTATGACTTCATGTCAGCATTATTTTCTACCATGTTCACAAACCCATGTCATCTTTTCCTGACCTCTTGCATCAAAATACATTTCTTAATCATTTCTTTCAAAGTCTTTTGACATAGGATAAATAGATCTGCAAGGATGTTGTTTATCACAATAATTAAAAGAGCAAACTAGCAGGTCATATGGCATTTTAAAATTAAGTTCTATTTTGGTCTGTAAATTTGTTAATAAGCCAAGTTAGCTTCAAGGTCCGGTTCTCTTCTTACTGAATATTGTAATTCATCTAGTAGTCTGCCTAGTTCTACTTTAGAGTATCTATCAGATTCTGTTTGTTTTAGTTATCTTCAGTATTTTTTTTAATAATCTATCTCCCTAAGTCCTGTTTCTTGAAGCTATAACTTTGGTTTTGTTCATCTTTTTGGTCCTTGATAAACTTAGTCAAGCCCTATGAATGCTCACGTGCTCATAGCAGATACTAAATTGAATACAAGTGATTAGGAGTGAACACTGCATGGATCACCCACGCTTAGGGCTTGATTTGTGGCTCCCTAGATACATAGATTGATGTTCCTAGAAATTCAGAACATGACTTCAATTGGAAGTGGAGCTGCTGAGAAGTTGCTGGAATGGGCTGGACCTAGTATCCTTATAAAAAGGGACCTTCTACCACAAGACACAGAAAGAATGTCCTGTGAAAATGGAGATTAATGAATCTACGTATCAAGAAACAAGAAAAATTGCTCGCAAACCACCAGAAGCAAAGGGAGAAGGAACATATTTTTTGCTTGCAGATCTCTGAGAGAATAAACCCTGACAACACCTTGATCTTGCACTTTAAGTCTTCCTAATCAAAGCATGACACATCTGCTGTTTTATGATTATTTTAGATGGCAGCCTTTCAAGGATTTACACCCACTGTAGCTGCCTCAATGGCAGTTTGCAAGACAAATACCCCAGGTTTTCTCAAAAAAAAAAAAAAAAAGCCCGTTTGTGTCAAGTTCACTTAGGGATTATCACCAGAATTTGTATAACTGTACTATCCAGACCACCCCCATTCACCTTGCCTATCTGTTGCCTATCTGTTCACAGACCCTCTTGGGCTTTAAATACTTTCTGTATGCTCTTCCCCTTTTAAAATACCTATATGCTCGAGTATAAGCCAAGGTTTTCTGCACAAAATTTGTGCTGAAAACGAAATCCCAAACTCGGCTTATACTCAGGTCATATAGGTTATTTGATTCAGTGCACTCCAAATCAAATGAAGGTAGTCTCCAATCGTCTTCTGCCATTTGCACTTCAGCTCAGTCCACAAGTTGCTGAGTCTGAAGAGGTAGGTGGATGAACTGAACTGTATGCCACTGAACTATTTAATTCACAGTATTCTGCGCTGTGTGTGAGTTCTACAGCAGTGATGATGATATCTGCTAACTCAGTGATGATGACAATGTTTATGCTGATACCCTCCCACCAGATATAGCTGAAACTGTTTGGACATACAGATGAGGAGGAGGAGGAATCCAATTTTGAAGAATTTTAACCTTTGTGATTTAGCTTGATGTATCTGTTAAGCTCTGGTTTTCTGCCCTTTAAAGTTTTAAAGTGATTGTTGCTGGTTTACAGTTTTCCTGTAGTAATAAATATTGAAAATCATTTAATCTACTGATTCCTCAATTATTGTAATAGTTTGGGGTATATATGTTTACTTTTGAGATGTACCAGTGGCTGCTGCATTTTCAACTCGGCTTATACTCCAATTACTGGATTTTCCCAGTTTTAAGGGTAAAATTAGGGGGGTTGGCTTATACTCGAGTATATAGATGCTTTTATTTCATTAAGGAGCAATGAAGCACAAAATCCTTGATAGTTGAATTTTAGGGATGCAATATTTCAACAGCTATGTCAACTCTCATCACCAGTGCTACCATACACTTTCATTTCCCAACCTCCAACAAATTTCCCCCGCCTCCTGCCTGCCACCTTGGCAAGCACATGAAACTTTGATTGTTTAAGCTTTGATCTCGTGTGTTCAGAGTCATTGATCTATGCTTGGAATATATATAGATATATAGAGCTACACGACTCTCCCACATCCCCATTATAACTGAAAACCAGATTCCTCTTCCCCATTACTTCCCTTTCTCATCTTCTGCCTTCTTGCCTTGATTTCTTTTCTGTCCTCTGCCCAGACTCTGGAATTAAGGCATCCTCCTTTAAATGCATTACATTTCTTTTCTTTTGTATTACATATCTTTATACAATTATTTTATGTATCACAGATAAGTGAGATCATCCTGTGTTGCAATTCAGCCCTTGATGAGACTGAAAGGTTATGGGATGAGGATGAGGTCTTTTTCCTCCAGCTTGGACCACTCATCTGCCACCCTGTTCAGCTAGCAGGTCTGAGGGTTCAGGATAGCGGTGGGTAGAAAACTCACAGGCAGTCAGGCTTTAGGAGATATCAGCTTTATTCAGTGGAAGAAGACTGAAGAAATGATTCCCAGCCTTCCTCAGATCCTTGCTTTTATTAACAAGAATCTGGTACCACCCTAGGGTGGGAGCGGAATACCAAGTAAGCATAATCCAATATATTATCACCAGGTCACACTTTATGGTGGGGCACAATTATTAATTAGGGTAGGATTAGGGTAGGATCAGTAATATAGCAGTCCTGTGTTTGTCTTTCTTAATGAGATCTTCCAGTTCCAATGAGGTTGGGTAGGAAACACCTGTCTCTGTTTCCCAATAAGCATCTGTTTTCCCATAGAAACCCCTGGTCATAGTTATTAACACCTCTACTAGAAGTCTGTTTCTAGGGGCCGGGCGGTGGTGCTGGAGGTAAGGTGCCTGCCTTGCCAGTGCTAGCCTAGGACGGACCGTGGTTCGATCCCCCGGTTCCCATATGGTCCCCCAAGCCAGGAGTGACTTCTGAGCACATAGCCAGGAGTAACCCCTGAGCACCACCGGGTGTGGCCCAAAAACCAAAAAAAAAAGAAGTCTGTTTCTAGAGGAAAATGGAAATATTCCAAATCCAACCTCTACTCTCAAGATCCTTCCTGAGAATTCCACACACTCTCATGCCTGCATTGCCAGGTGTGAAATCTATAAGATTATTCTGTGACAGGATGTTCATTTCCACCTTTAAAAGCAAGCCAAAAATGATTTTAAGATTGACATGTACATATTTTTCCACTAGTCATAGAAACCACCTTTCTGCGACTGGACTTTGTGATCTTGTGAACAGTCAGGAGCCCCCTTTCCTTCACTGATCCCCACTTCTAGTGCTTGCTTAAATGTGCACACATATGTGTGCATGTACAAGGTAACTATAGCATTGTAAAATTAGAACTAGGCAGGGAATTGATACTCTTATACCTTGGGCCATGATTAGAAAGAAAAAGAGTATCTCTCTTTACTGTAAAAATTAATCTTTCTTTTCCCTTAAAGAGTAACTTTATTAAGCAGAATCAAAGCCCAAGTTAGAAATCAAAAAATCAAATTTGTAGGGAACAGAGAAATAGTTCAACAGAGAGTATGATTTGCATGTAGGAATTCCAGGATCAGTCCCCAGCATGAACATCAGTCCCCTATATGGGTCCTTGGACATGTCTCTGACCTCTGAGGATAGAAATGGGAGTAATCCCCAAACACTGTTAGGCATATTTCCCCAACCAAAAAAAAGTAATTTTCTGAATCCCTATGTGTAGTCTTTTAAAAGACCATAATTTACTAGAAATCAAAGTGTTTTCTATGTATTCTCAAAAGTATCATCACCTACTCCCTTCTAAATGCCATCTTTTATCCACCCAGAAGGATTTTGTTTTGTTTTGTTTCGTTTTATTTTGGCTTTGAGACCAAACTCCTGCTTCAAATATTCACTCTTGGTGGGACCCAGGGGACACATGGGATGACAGGAATTGAACCTGGGCTGGCTTCATGCAATGGCAAGTGCCATATATGTTGTACTATTTCTCTGGTCCCAACCCAGAAAGGTTTTTTGGTTTGTTTGTTTTTGTTTTGGGCCACACCTGGTGATGCCCAGAAGTTACTCCTGGCTATGCACTCAGAAATCGCTCCTGGCTTGGGAGACCATATGGGACACCAGGGAATGAACCGCGGTTCATCCGAAGTCAGCTCAAGCAAGACAAACACCCTACTGCTTGCTCCACCACTACGGTCCCCCAACCCAGAAAGTTTTGAACATTCTCTTATACTTAAATTTTTTTCATAATACCAGCCTGATATTTACTGGAACTTTTGCCAGTAAATCACTTTTATTTCCAACATTTCTCCCATGTAGGATAAATCACCTCCAAGTGAGGTGTTGATTATATCATCCTAGAGTTTGTAACCAAATGCAGTGATGGTAGTTGTTGTAGCTAAATTTTTACTAAATTAGCAGATACGATTCCATATAGCAAGTAGGCATCATAGTTCACATATTCTTGCATACACCACACACAATCAACTTTAATTTTTCTTTATTTTGCTTCCATTCTGTCTCCATTCCCTAGGAATAATAATCAAGTGATTCCTAGCAATCAAGATTGTACTCTCTCAGAGAGATTTCATAGTAACAAGAGGTTGCTGACAGCATTTGTCATTTATTAATACAAATATCCTGAAGACAGCATTTAAGATGTCTTAAATGTTAGTATATATGACTTCAATCTTGATTTTTTTTTCATGTTTTATGTTTCTGGGGTGTAGGAAAAGTTTTATTGTTTGTTTCCTTGCTTGCTTTGGTGCTATGCCAGAGCATAGTCTATGAAATGATTCATGATCCCATTGACTATATCTAATATACTTCCAATTATTCTTGTTGGAAATAGGAAGGAACTAGAGATTGTTGCTTCTGTGGCCGTCAACCTAGGACTTAGAACACTGATTGGCCCAGATCTCAGTACCTTCAAGTTTCTTGGATGTTGGTCCTTCCCTTAAGATTTTCTCTGAGATCTTGTTCTATCTTCTGTAACTTCCCTACATGTAACACTTCCCCAACATTATTCCAACACCTACATCTCAAGAACTAGTTTGTTATATAGTAAAATTGTCTTATAAAGTTTGGGCTCTCTTTTTTATTCTTGTTTTTTTGGCCACACCTGATGGTGCTCAGGGGTTACTTCTGGTACTGTGCTCAAAGATCTCTCTTGTCAGGATCTGGGATGCTGAAGATCATACCCAGGTCCATTCCAGGTTGACCAACATGCAAGGCAAACACACTGTGCTGTGTTCCACCCTTACAAATTTTTTTCTGGGCTCTTTGTTTGCTTTTCTCCTATTTTTTTTTTTTTTTTTGGTTTTTGGGCCACACCCGATGACGCTCAGGGGTTACTCCTGGCTATTCTATTCGCTCAGAAGTCGCTCCTGGCAAGCACGGGGGACCATATGGGGAACCGGGGGATCAAACCACTGTCCGTCCTAGGTTAGCTCAGGCACCTTATCTCCAGCGCCACCACCCGGCCCCCCCTTTTTTTTTTTTTTTTTTTTTTTTTTTTTTTTTTTTTTTTTGGTTTTTGGGCCACACCCGATGATGCTCAGGGGTTACTCCTGGCTATTCGCTCAGAAGTCGTTCCTGGCAGCTTTTCTCCTATTCTAACTCACTCTCTTGCTGAAACTTCAAGAATATGTTGTTGTTTACTCTGCAGAACGTGAGTACTTGACCTGCCCTTACTTTGAACACTTGACTATTCCTTCCCTTTCTGCTAGGCATAATTGTCACCTCCTTTTTGAAGTCCTCATTAATCACCCTATGCATCCTATACTGTATAACTATTATTTTTCTTTTTTATCTCTTGTATTTACACTTTAGACAGATTTTCAGAAATGCAGAATCTATCTACAATGGAAATAAGAACATGAGCTTTAGCATTTGTTTACCTGAGTTCTAATCTCCGCTCTGTTATTAACCATTCAGCTGTGTTACTTAATCTCCTACTCTGTTTTCTCATCCATGAAATAAGGAATATGTATCAGAAAACTTATATGACAATAAATGAGTCAACACCTAGCAACTAGTAAATATTCTCTAGTATTTTGTAGACAGAATATCTCACACCTGGTTAAATGCCTGAATTATGTAGAATATGCAAAGCATCTATATGAGTGTATACATTCAATAGAGAATGGTGAATTAATGAGGGAATAGCTAAGTGCTATAAATATTAACCCATATAATCATTCTGTTACATAGATAATATCTGTGATTCACTCCTTGACTGGAACACAATCTAACAAGACCAAGGTCACTTGTTGAATCCTAAAAACCGATTCAACAAATTCAGCATTATTTATTTTTCCATAGCAATTAGAACTTCCCTAAGACTAGGTAGCAGCCTAACAATTCAGTAGTACTTTTTATAGCTGAAATGAATGATAAATGCTAACTGGCTCAATGTTTGTCACAAAAATTTTCCAGATCATACAGGCCTTATTTACAGTCAATCCAGAGTTTTATCTGCTTTATAGAGGACACTCTTACAATTTAACCATCCTATGAAAACCATAATTGTACTCACAATCATTCCAGAACTTAAAAAATAGGAACAGCCATTTAATATCAGTCTTCTTAAAATTATTTATAGGTTACACACTATCATCTCTTTTTATATATTTCTGGTTGACCAGTGTCTACCTTGAAAACATGAGGTTCTTTATTCAGTCCCCACTATTGCCTCCCACATGCTGAATGTGGTCCCTGCTCTACTGTTTGGGATCACCAACAAAGTAAAAATAAATTTAATCTTGGTGCACTACCACAAAGCATAAACACACCAGGCGTAAAGAGTATGAGCTTTGGTGATCACAATAACATAAAAGGAAAAAAAAGGAGAATAAATAAACTGAAATAAAAATGTTAGTTGACTGAAAACACCAAAGACAATTGTCTCTAAAAATACTATCCTGAAGATTCTAAAAGTTTCTAAGTTTCTAATTCTAAAATTTCTAAGAATTTTATTATCAACCAAACCTACAAAGCCTGAGCATTCTGACTGATTTGCTTGGTGGTTTTCTGAGTGTCCCTTCCTCTTTGTTTTCTTCCCTTTGTCTCCTCCCAACTTCCAGAACAAAATCCTTCACTTAGAAAGAGTGGAACACTTCTTTGACAAAAAAAATCCTCTAATGTTTGAAAGTAGAAATTATGACAAGACCATTCTAAGGACAGAATGACCTAGCCTACTGAAATAAACCATTGGCATTGATGCCCCGGGAAAAGAGGATGAATCTTCTGATAAAAAGAAAAAGTCACTATTGTCCTGGCATGCTCTGTTGTCAGCTCCTGAGGAAAGCAAAGCATCTCTTGGGTTCCTTAATCTATCTATTGCATACAATACTTAATATTTATTTTATTTTTTTTTTTTGGTTTTTGGGTCACACCCGGTGACGTTCAGGGGTTACTCCTGGCTATTCGCTCAGAAGTCGCTCCTGGCAGGCACGGGGGACCATATGGGGAACCGGGGGATCGAACCGCAGTCCGTCCTAGGTTAGCTCAGGCACCTTACCTCCAGTGCCACCACCCGGCCCCCAATACTTAATATTTAATCAATCATGGGCACAAAGAAATGTTTGTCCTCATAATCAATAAGTACACAGGATAAACATATCTATCTGTCTCTAATCAGCTTTGCCAGGTGCAGGTAGAATCATTCAGTAGTTACTGCTAATTAATGTTAGGTTTGTGGCTGGTACACAGAGCCTTATACTAATGAGTACCTGTTGGTGGACGGTCTGAGAACTTTCCGTTGTTTATTCCTTTTTTTTTTTTAGAACTTTTTGTTATTATTGTGTCTCACAGAAAAGAAATGTTCTGTGTTCCTCCACTAGATGTATGATGTTCTTAAGTTTCTGTACTTCCCACAGTTAGCCCTCTCTTAGCTGCTTTCCTTGGCTCGAATGTCCCAATTTTACATTTTCTGTGACTATAAAGTCATAGATAGAAATGCTATATCCCTGTTACGCTTGATTTTGTGCCAATACCATGATTCATTTTATATAGGCAGCTCAAGCCAGCATTTCTTCTCCAACCTAAAATTTCATCGTGTTTTGTTCAGCTCACTGGATCAAAAATATATTGCTATGTCATTCTCCCTACTGGAAAACATTCTATTCCCCCCTCCCTCATTAGAAATTAGACTTTATCTTTTGCATCTGGAACCTCCTCTCACTGGCCCTGCTGAAAACTACCCATTGTTCAAATAAGTTGGTATAATAGAATGGAAATAGAATATAGTTTCTGTTTCAGGGATCAATTTATGATCATCTTAAATAAGCCTCTGTTTAATTGATGAGGCTACAGCAAATTACACCCTTCAGTTTACTCTGTAAGGAATACAATTAAACTAAGGCAAAGCTGGTTATGACTCATGTATAATGAAATGAAAACAGTATCATCATTAAACACCAAATAAAGCCATTGATTCCGTGTATTATTCTGTCAGTTTTAATTGAATTGCATTTTCCCCTTTCAGTTCTTAATTATGCACTTCATGCTGAATCTTTATTTTTATGCACAGAACGGGATAATGTTCTCTTCCTCCTTACCTTAGTGTCCAAAAATATATGCCTATTGAGAACAGGGAAATTTTTGTTGGTCTTAATTAAAGCAAAACACTTGCTTTTATCCTGGGAGCTGATTGTGTGGCTTTGCTGGGAGAATGGTACCTGAGTGAGCAGACAGACAATAAGAAATATTTCCTGTTGTGTGTACCTCCCTCTGACCTGTGGTCTCAGCCTCTTTCCAAATTCTGTCTGAAGAGGAGAAGCTGTGATAACACGCTACCCAGCAAGGAAAGTCCAGGGAACCTCTTCAGACTTCTGATGAACATTGACTCTGTCTGTTGAGTCTCAACAGTGATGTGTAGAAGATATTGTTTAACATGGGATGGCTGCATATGGTTAGTGAGATAATAATCTCAAAATTCCTCTTTTTGTCAGTTAACTTGTGATAGAAGCGAGACTCTCTGATGTGTCACACAGTTGTAATGATTACAGATGACAGTGGACAATGGCAAGAAACATGAAGCTATAGACTTCAAGGCGATTCTGCTGTTACTATCTTGGAATGTTTTTTAATTCATAAAAATGTTTTTCATTGCATTAAAGAACTGTGATTTACCAAGTTGTTTGTGGTTGAGTTTTAGGCATATTATATTTTAATACCAATTCCACCACCAGTTCAACTTCCTCTACCAGATTTCTCACAGTCTGTCATTCCCCAGCCTTCACCCCAACCCCACTGCCTGTCACCTTGACTGGTATATTACAAAGTTCGGTAGTTGTAGCTTATATCTCACGTTTTCAGTATTATTGAGTATTTGTATTGAAGGCATTCCCATACGATCCCCTGAGCCCACCAGGAGTGATTCCTGAGTGCAGAGCCAGAAGTAATATCTGAATACCACCAGGTATGACCCAAAGGCAAAACCAATCTGAGAGAGAGAGAGAGAGAGAGAGAGAGAGAGAGAGAGAAAGAGAGAGAGAGAGAAAGAGAGACTATGAAAATTCTCTGCCTTTCTCTTTCCTTGGGTGTCATGGCTGTTTTTAAAATGCTTCTGCAAAATTCAAGCTTACATATTACTCTGATATCAACACAAATTTTTCTTTTAAAAGTTTAATTCACTGACCAGATAGTCACTAAATGATAGTGAGTAATGCACAAATGTTTTACTTTGGATTAAAGGCAAAATTGAACGAGTGAGTGAGTGAGTGAGTGAGTGAGTGAGTGAGTGACTAAGTGACTGAGTGACTGAGTGACTGAGTAAAAGAGAGAGTTTAGCTAATACAGTCTCAGAACAGAAACCTAGTTTAGTAAAACAAAAAAATCTCAGAATTAAGAATTCCAGATGACCTGGGGCAGTCTTTGTTGTTGGGATGACAAACAAATGAACTGACTAAATGAAGATTGGAGGATGGTCATCACAGTATGGAGGCCCAGATGATCAGAGTCTGAATCACAGGAAGAGAAAGTGGCTGTCATTTGGACACATCCTGAGAACCTGGGGAATGGCTTTCTTGAGAGACCATCCAATGACTTGCAGAACTCTGGCTGCCCCAGGACTTCTTCCTAGTATTGACATACCCAGTGCCAGATGAGCTACTGCATCACTGTACCCACTTTCATAGAGAAAGTAGTTTTAGAATGATAGGGTTCACAAGAGAATCATTCTTGAGCTCATTTTACACATGGTGATGCTCATGTGTTAATATTTATTTATATGATCCTCTGCAAAGTTTTCTAAGAAACTTATGCCAAGTTCATCTTTTTATTCTCCATCAACCGTTGGAAGGAGAGAAAGAAAAATGCTTGAGAAATAAGAAGAGAGATATAAGATAGTCCAAGAAAGCTCACATTTACTAAATGTCTTTTTTTTTGTTTGTTTTGGTTTTGGGGCCACACCCGGTGACGCTCAGGGGCTACTCCTAACTATTCGCTCAGAAGTCACTCCTGGCAGGCACGGGGGACCATATGGGGAACCAGGGGATCGAACTGCAGTCCATCCTAGGTTAGCGCAGGCACCTTACCTCCAGCACCACCGCCCGGCCCCCTAAATGTCTTTCTTAATTTATAGGTATTGTTTCAGTTTATATCAGTAGCGAGTATTTTTTAATCAGTGATCAGATCTGTTTTTAATTTTAATATTTAAGAGGGCCAGGAGAAAATACAATGGTACAGAGATAGCACCCAACTCTTATTCAATTCCCTGTATCACAGGGTCCCAAGAGCATTATTGGATATAACTATGGGGGTGTCAGAAAGCTGGTGTAACCCTGGGGACCCTAGCACTGCTGGGGTGGCCTAGAGAATCCCCAATACTGCAGGCCCCAAGCAGCATTGTATTCTCAGGCTCAGGTACAACCTCATCCTTGCATTGAGCTTCTGATCTAGTGAGCCAAGAATCTGGGCAACTGAGTTGGGGGCAGGGAGGCCTCTCCTTTCCATAAAAGTAATATTAATATATGTAAAACTTGTATTATAAGCTATCCTATCAGTATCTGAACAATGATAGGGAAATGAGACCATGAGATTTAGATATTTACCAGTCCAGGGTTAAATGTAATGCAGAATCATGGAGTTCATAATCTTCCTAACTTTGACACCCCAGTAATAGTTGCTGGTAAGTCTATAAATAATATTGATTTTCCAGATTGATTGTTCCTAATGTTACCAAAGAATGTTGATGCCACTGTCACATCTATTTCAAATCTATTTTCTGCAAGTGTCTTTAACAGCTATGTACTTTATATTAACAAATTAAAAACACAGACTGGGCAATTTTTTGTTCATTCCACATAAATTCATAGGGATCCAAAATGATGATGGAGATAAAGCCCTCCTTTAGAGAAATTCTCCTTCAGAGGGTTTATGAACTTATTCTTTCACTATTTAAAATGCAAAATCATGAAACAAGGAGATTATAACAAATTCTTGGCTAACATTCACATGAGGACTGTCTGCCAACATTTTAATTAAGGAAAATAGGTTGGCTTATCAAGTAGCATTGAGAGAGCATTGACTAAAATTTGGTTTGTTAGGAGAGTGCCAATGGAACATGAGGTTCTAACTGCAGCCTGTCTCCTGCTCCCCCACCTTCAAAGACTCTGAAAAGGAATGTTCTTCCCCACCTTGGCTCCCAGGATTTGAAACAATTACATCACAACCCATATCTAGATCTGACAACCAACTTCCATGGAAGTCTAAAGACAGTATAGTAATGCTAAAAAATCCTACAGACGATTCAAACTAAAGGAATCCTCAGGCCTTTAGAAATAGATTCAGTCTGAGCAGAAAGTTTCCTGGCTCCATAAAAAGATCTTGCGGTGTGGTAATGAGTAGGTACAGAGCCAGTAGTTTTTCCCATGAATCTCTCAGTCCCTTCCTTACTTTCCCAAACTTACCCTGCCTATGCAAAAAAAAAAAAGAGAGAGTTAAGGGAAGCACAAAAACCTTGCCACACCAGAACTCCTCCCTTATTTTTCTCTTTTTACTTCTTTTTTTCTTTCTTTTTCACTCTTGTGGTTATTATTTGGTGATTTATTTTTTATTGTTATTGCTGGGAACTTTTCTCTTTTTTTACTGTTGTTTGTTGTTTTTTATGTTATGTTTTTCTTTTTCTTTTCTTTTCTTTTTTTTTTTCTTTGTCTTCTCAGAGCAGAACCGCACAACTTGTATCATCTTATTCTGCCTCAAAAATTGAGGGGGAAAATAAAAACGAATGGTACCAGGACCAAACAGCCATATGAACATTGAGTGGAAATAAAAAATGATCAGACTTAAACACCAAACCCAAAATCAACAACAACAGAGTTGATACCCAATCTACAACAAGCCATACACAGAGGGAAACAGTTACACTAGCACTTGGGGGGAAGGGGAGAAAGGAGAGAAAAGGGTGGTGGGAATGGCCCTGATTGTCACTATGTTCCTCAAATATTACTGTGAAAGATTTGTTATTCACTTTTGGTCACAATAAAAATTATTGAGAATTGGATTTCATTATGAAGAAGGATATATGTCTCACTGTCATTTCATCTCTGACTGCAAATAAGATTTGCCCAACTGGGGCCAGTACATAGCACAATGGGTAGAATACTTCCATATTATGCTATCAACCCAAGATTGATCCCCATCATGCTATATGATCCCCCTAGCCCACCAGGAATGATTCCTGAGGGCAGAATCAGAAGTAACCCCAAAGCACTACTGAGTGTAGCCAAAAAGAAAAGAAATAAAAACCCTAAATAGGAACCACAGCAAGCGGTAAGGCATCTGCCTTGCCCACACTAGCCTAGGACAGACCTCAGTTCGATCTCCCAGCTTCCCATATGGTGCCCCAAACCAGGATCGATTTCTGAGTGCATAATCAGGAGTAACCCCTGAGTGTCAAACGTGTGTGACCCAAAAAACAAAAACAAAAAAAACAAAAAACAAAAAAAACACCCTAAATAAATAAATTAATTAAAAAGATACTATTTCTACATATAACATATAATATATAAATATATTTCTATATATGCAGAACAATGTAAATTTACTCTAGTGGCACAGAGGGAAAACTCGCTAAGAATTAAAAAAAAAGACATGTTCAAGGAAAAAACGTAAATCAACTGACAGAAAGATTCCATGACCAACATTCTTTGATTCTATGATCTCATCTTTAGAAACCAGTTTCTCTCCCTATGTTAAACTCTTCTAAGATGGCAAATTAAGTACTATATAAATAATGTGGTTGATGGTATTCTAATAGTCTAAGTTTGATGTTTATTAACAGAAAATAGGATTCCAGTTACAAAGGCTACCACTAAGCAAATTCTGTTTAAGTCTTATCATAAAGAAGTAACCTCAGGGATAGAGGGATCTAAGCCAAATAAAAGCTTGATGTATAAAGAATCTATCCCTTAGGCTGAGGTATTTTATGTTTCAATATTGAAATTTGAACTGTTTTTTTGCAACAAAAAAGTTATTCTTAGTTGTTGGCAGAGTAAATCCATGTGATACTGAATCTGAGGCAGATCAGCTGAATCTAATTAGAACATCTGCAGATTTATGACACTTTCTGTATATTAAAGTCCCGGCCCTTGTGAAATAAATATTTCCTTTCAATTCTTTATTTTTGCCTCTTTCAGTGTTAATCGGGTTAATATGATATAAATTCTAACAACTGATTTTATGATCTTACGATGAATGACTCCATACGAGTCTCAGATATCAAGGTCTTATAGTGTCAGTATATACTGGATTTCAATGTCTTTCTCCTGACCATCAATTTTGACTTAGAAAAGGAAAGCATTATGAATTCTTTCATCTGCTTCTAGTTATTAGTTTTTCAGAGATCTTTCAAGGTGATTCATGTTTCCCTGAGATATTTATAGGTGAATCTCTTTAATTTTAGTGTATCTTGATAACAAATTCATTGAATCGTATAGACAATTAGATTCAGAAAAAGGTCAATATGTTTTTGTAACTTTGATGAATTACTCAGTCTCTTATAGAAAGTGGGTGTTTATCTAGAGGTAACTTTCAAGTACTGCAGCTCTCTTAATAAGGAAATGTGCTCTTTTTCTTAAGAGATGATGCAGTCAGTGTGTCTCAAATTAGGTAATTTTGGAATTCATAACATTATATATCTTACCAAGCAGAGAACTCACATCGAGCTAACAAATAAGTTCCACCCTAGTTACTAACCAGACTTACATGCTTTCAGTCTAAAAAGAGCAATAAAGTGAAAAGAGACCTAATAACTTTACTGATAAGACAGCTTTATCACTGACCTAACTGTTAGGTAGTTAGTAATCAAATTGTTTTAAAGCTTACATAATAGGGTATAATAAAGATAATATTTACCCTGGTGCATGATTATAAGGATCACATAAAATAATGTGTGACTATGTATTCAATGAATACAAACAAAATAGACAAAACAAAAAATACAAAAACTGAGTTTCAGGTAATATAAAGATGGGCATTTTAAAATGAAGAACTGGCAAAAAATTAGCCATTTTTCTTAGCCAATTAAAAATTAGTGACATTTATTTTTAAAAAGTTAATGTAACAATACTGCAAACCATAAAGTCTAAGAAGAAAGAGAAGAAAGAGGGGCCTGAGCAGCAGTAGGGTGTTTGTTTACCTTGTATGCTCCTGACCTAGTACGGACCTTGGTTTGATTCCCGGTGTTCAATATGGTTCCCCAAGCCAGAAGCGCCAGGAGTAACCAGTAAGCATCACTGGATGTGCCCCCCCCAAAAAAAAAAA
>PVKC010007981.1:6054-28819 GCA_004027635.1 Crocidura indochinensis | reverse complement strand
ACCAGGGCTATCGTTCAGCCAGGGTATTTGATTCCCAGTACTCAATATGGTCTTCCAAGTTCACCAGTAGTACAGAGCTGGGAATAAACCCTAGGTACTGCCAGATATGACTAACCCTCTCCCCCCCAAAAAACAGGAATACATCATACCTAACATAGTATATACTGTCTAAGAATAAAGATATTCCTTACAAAGCCAATACACTTTTCAACTTCATCTACTATATCCATAATAGAAATTTCTTTATAGATGTTAAGAAATGTATTATTTTCTTAAGTTAGAGCATTATAGACAAAACTAAATCTTTAAGGATTCCCTTTATCAACTCTCCATTCACTCCTTCCTTCCAGATCACACTGTTGTAATTTTGATTATAATTTTTATAACCTTATTTTGTTTCAGAACTTTGCAACTTGTAACAACCAATTGAAAATTAGGCCAAGCATCAAAATAAGGAAAAGAAATACTGAAAACTGCAACAGTTTAGATGAATTGTAAATACATTAAGCTAAGTGGAAGAAATAGAGTCCTAAAACTATACTGTCTGTTTACACAAATACAGAATTTTGGAAAGGTAAATACATTTATTATTATTGAATAACCATGGATACATCTGTATCCATCACTTGTTTATATTTCATATTTCTTTGACTTAATTTCTTTTCATTGTCAGGAAGGCTCCCAATTCACAAGTAATACACAGGAGACTTGGAGAGCCGTCACAGTGAGGACAAAATGCCTCTGGGGCTGAGGCAGTGCTCAGGAACCACACCTGATGATGCTGGATCAGAGGCTGAAGTCACTGAATGATTTGGACAGAACTCCATGCTGCTAGGGATCAAACTCGGTCAGTCACACATATGGCATGTCCTGAACCCTACATTATCTCTTTGGCTTATAGCTGGTTTATATATATATATTTATATATATATATATATATTTACTCTGGTACGTAGACTTCTATTCACTTATATTTAATCATTTATATTTGATAGACTGATATTCCATTATGTAAAAATATCACTGTCACCTATCTACTCCCCTCCTGATGAACATCTGTTCATCCATCAGTCATTCCTCTATTTTTAAAAACTGATAAAACAGTAAATATCACAGAAGGCACATTGAAGGAATTTCTCAAGGCTATACAAAAGCCAAATTATTGTGTGGTAAGATTTGGAGATTTTCAGTTGTGTGTTTAATGTTAGGCCTCTCACATGGTTTTAGAGGTTATGGTTACTAGTCCCACCAGTCCCCATGTGATACTGGGGAACAAACCCATGTCAGGTCCCTCGTAGGCAAGTACCCTAACTGATACACTATTTTCTGGCCCCTGCATGTTCAATTGTAATCAATATTGTGAAGTGACTTTCTTACTTGATCTTTAAACCCTTAAAAATGTACCTCTGTTTACTGTCTCTTTACATCCTTTTTCTACTCTAGAGAAGTCCATGTTTTCCTTCAAAAATGTTCTTCTACTCTTTCTCTCTCCTTACCTAAGTAAGTTTCAATGAAAGTTATCTTGCCTCAAAAATATTAAACCTCCAAAGTAATCATACTATTTGTACTACTAACAAAAATCTATACTAATATAGTTATAGGTCACATAGTAATACTTAAATCATGAGAAGTCATATATATGAAATTGGTCACTCTATATATTAGTTATATGCCACATAATAACATTTAGATCAGTGGGAGTACCTTATATATGAAGTTGATCACTCTATGTATATGTATATGAACATATTATAAATCTAAGTGTGTAATAGACTAAACCATCTATAATTGTGTATTAGACTCTATACATTTGCAAACCATTGAATCACCTAACAAATGCATTCTCATAACTTATAAGTAAGCCATGCACTACTAACCTCATCCCTCCTCAATTATAACTTTATCTTACTAAACTTACAAGTGCTCATCTGCTTCTATTATATTTTCTAACACATTTGAAATAAATAAAAATAATTATTTGAACACAACTGCTTCTTTCAGTCCCTGGATGGGATAGTATTGGGCTATTTATCCCAGGAAACTCTTTATATATTAGTACTTAAATATTTTTTCTATTAACTCTGCTTGTAAATGATTTCCCTTGGCAAGCAAAGAATAAAAAGCTCAAGACTTGAGTTTAGAATATACTTGCCTTTGATTCAGGAAGTGAAAAAAGGGGGCCGGGCGGTGGCGCTAGAGGTAAGGTGCCTGCCTTGCCTGTGCTAACCTTGGACGGACCACGGTTCAATCCTCTGGTGTCTCATATCATCCCCCAAGCCAGGAGCGACTTCTGAGCATATACCCAGGGGTAACATAACCCCTGAGCGTCACTGGGTGTGGCCCAAAATCCAAAAAAAAAAAAAAAAAGAAGAATCAACAAAAAGGAAATGGGAGCATGGAGCTGGAGTATGTTTGATATCTATTTAGCCCTGATTATTTGATGGGTTCTGTACTAATTGCTTGGCATGTATATTTCACATAATCTTCACAATTAGAGTTATGAGTTATTAACATGCCTGTAACTCTGAGGCATACTCTACATTTCTCTCAGCACTCCTTGGAAAGGGGGCCAGGGCTGTGCTTTCATTGTTCATAGCAGCAATTTAATGATGCAATTTTTAATAGCTTCCCTTTCCCTGTTGACTCTCTCACTCCCTACCAGTGTTTCCCAGTATCACTTCATAAACGACATAATTGTACTCAAGTACTTATGCCAGGGTCTCAGCTGAGTCATGGTGGCTAAGGAGGGAAAGAGCTGGTAGCCAGTTCCTTTAGGCTTCTCATTGGTTTCAGGTGCTGAGAGAGCAAAGAACTCTTCAGGGCCTACTAAAAGAATAGAGATTGGAATGGGTGTTTGGGCACCAGGCTGCTGGGGAACTTCACAGAGTTTGAGGACCTACCTTTAAAGAGAGCAAGGGGTGGGGGGCGGGCAGAGCAGTGGCGCAAGCTGTAGGGCATCTGCCTTGCGCGCGCTAGTCTAGAACGGACTGCAGTTCGATCCCCTGGCATCTCATATGGTCCCCCAAGCTAGGAGCAGTTTCTGAGCACATAGCTAGGAGTAACCCATGAGCATCACCAGACGTGGCCCCAAAAACCAAAAAAATAAATAAAAATAAAAATAAAATAAAGAGAGCAAGAGACTGTGATCAGCCAAAAGAGGATGGTTTGACTTTTCCCTCTGATCTTTAGATAGACCTCAAATCATCCAGCCATGAACAACTGTTGCAAATAGCAGTGAAGTATTCTGGAACTGGAAATGCAAGGTATTGTTGTCCAGGGATGGAATTGGAGGTTGTCATCTCCACAATATCTGCCCAATATTTATAAAGCTACCTGAGAAAGAAGTAAAACAGCTTGAAATTAAAGTTTTCTCTTTCCTTGCTTCATGAAACAATGACAGAATCAGACAGAATAGAAATTTAATAGTATTCTACCTATTCATGGGAGGTGAGAGTCTCATCAATAAAAATAATTTTCTTTTTGCTTCACCTACTGGCTGGTTGATGAAATGGATGGCTCTTTAGAACTTTCAATGGGGCTCAGTCTTGAGATCATCCTTGGGAACAAGTTCCTGTGGGATTCAGAACTGTTGGAGCTGGCCAGAGAGATAGCACAATGGATAGGACAATTGTTTTGCACGTGGCTCCCCCTAGATTCCATCCCAGTCTCCCTATATTGTACCCTGTGTCTCACTAGAATTGATCCATGAGTGCAGAGCCAGTAGTAAGTCCTGAGCATGACTGGTATGGCCACAAAAATGAATGAATTAATAAAATTGTTGGGTCTGAGGCTGCAGATGGGTAGAAACAGGAAACACATTTCACAATATCCTCTGAACACACTAGGTTAGTGTGTTGAATTAGTCACTTCAATTCTAGCACTTTGAGGAGTGGCTCTTTATTTGCTTTGAAAGGCCTCTCCACACATGAATTCTGGTGCTCCAGGAACAGGATGTTACACAAGGAGGTCAAGTTTTGCACAGAACTCTCCTTCCATGAGGTATCAATATGCAATAAGGCACTTGTCCCCTCTGTTTTGTATTCCACTAGAGTGGCTCTTTCTGCAGTCTTCTAAGACAGGAGCTGGCTTTGCCTCAGCTCATTGGGACTAGATCCAGCCAGTCTTGGCCAAGTCTGGGGCGGTGGGACTGGGGAGGGGTGTGAGGATGCTCAGGAGGTACAAAGAGTGAGGGAGGCAGGGAATACAAGCTCCCCCACAGGCTGACCAACCTGCTATTGAGAAAGGGTGGCTCTTAAGTGTTAGCACAAGCTTCTGGCCAAATAATAACACAGATATGATTACTCTGGGGGAGGAGGAGACTGACAGGACTGGGTAGAGAAAAGAGGAGGCTCCTGAAAGGAATTTCCCTACCACTTTGTGTTGGCAGGAGTTTAATTATTCATTCTCAGCCAACCAGATATAGCTTGATTAACAAAGCTTCAATGCTCTATGACATTAAAGGAAGCAGTTTGAACCCTCTTGCTTGAGTAAACACACAGTGAAGATGCGTTCTTATATCCCAAACAATATCTGAGAATAGGGCCCCAGGCCATTTCCTTTATGGACATAATAGTGACTTTTCATTAGGCTGAACTCAAAATGTAAGTGCCAGAGGCCTGGCTGCAACTAATAGGGTATTGGGGTGGGGGCAGGAGCATGTAACCATAGCAGCAGCAAGAACTACACCAATGGTGGGGATTATTCCTTGAGCCCTTACACTGCAAGCACATCAGACATCCTCCCTGCATCCAGAGGTCCCTGAACACAAAGCAATGCACTCTCCTCACTGTCCTCTGTTCCATTTAAGGAAATTTGGGCTAAAGGTTTGAATTATCTAATTGTAATCCCTCAACTGCAAAGGGATTGAGTTCAGAAACTAAAATTCAATCCAGTCTCTCACACAAACTGCTTTCTGCTTACATTCTTACTTGCTTTCCTTTCTTCCCTTCTCTCTCCTCCTCCCTCTCCCTTCTCTTCACCTCATTCCCCACTTTCTTTTTGTTTTGTTTTGTTTTATTTGTTTTTGTTTTTGGGTCACACCCGGCAGTGCTCAGGGGTTACTCCTGGCTCCATGCTCAGAAATTGCTCCTGGCAGGCACGGGGGACCATATGGGGCACCGGGATTCGAACCGATGACCTTTTGCATGCAAGGCAAACGCCTTACCTCCATGTTATCTCCCGGGCCCCTCATTCCCCACTTTCTATCTCTTTGAAACTAACTTAAAAACCTCTCTTTAGAGTATTTAAAAATTAATCAGTCATTCAAATAGTGGTTTCTTGGTGGTCACAAAATAAGCAGGGTGATTTGTAATTTGTCACCTTTTTCTGAGTTTGGCTTTTGTTTTGTTTGGGGTTATTTTGTTTCTTGTTTTGGGGTCATACTTAGTGGTCTTTAGTGTTTACTCCTGCCTCTGTGCTGAAGGGTCACTCCTGACACTGATGAAAGGGACCACATGCAGTGCAGGGATTGAACATGCCAGGCAAGCTCCTTAACCCTTGTACTACCTTTCTAGTTCTTGAATACTTTTATGTCTGTTTGTTTTCTTTTCAGTAGAACCATTAACCACAGTCTTATTTGCTGTGCTTCCTGACAAACATGATAGGCTTTCTTTAAAATATCTGATACCCAGAATCTTTCTCTAGAAAATTTCTCCTTTTCCTTTAGAATTTTTCTAGACACTGACTTTTGCTCCTGTTTCAGAGTATAACTGAGAGGCAAGGACAAAGGGGACAAGAGAGCTGACATCAAATATCTCCTCCTCCCAATCAGATAAAAGAAGCCTTCAGAAACATGACATTGAGAGCTTTTCCTTCTCAATATCCAAGACAAGATTAATGAATGCTAAAGTGTTTGTTGTCAGATAGCACTTTAAATTAGTGGATTAAATTATTGTACAGGTCCTATATGTTGTACTTGTTTAGCATCAGATGTGTCCATTTTATCTTCCAGATCAATCATACTGCAAATATGTACACGTCACATACCACGTATTGAGAAACATAGTAGCAAGGTTACTGAATGGGAATTTGTTTTCTGGAGTCAGTTATTCACTGAGGAACTGTAGGATGGGTGGATGGGTTCACAGATCTTTTTCTTTTTTGTTTTGCTTTGTTTGTTTTTGGGTCATATCCAGCAGTGCTCAGGGGTCACTCCTGGCGCCAAGCTCAGAAATTGCTCCTGGCAAGTTTCAGGAACCTTATAGGATGCTGGGATTCAAACCATCGACCTTCTGCATGAAAGGCAAACACGTTACCTCCATGCTATCTCTCCAGCCCCTGTGTTCACAGATCTTATTTCTAAATATCCACTAACATTGTAGTTGCAGAAACACCTAAGTGGGTCTAGTAGAACATTATGAAAATTATTTGTATATTTTAGGGCCACTACTTTAGGGGTTTCTTATGAAATTTCCTCTGCTCCAGATGATGCCAAGTGATGTGAAAAGGTGAAATTTTTCATCTTCTCATTGGATTTTTTTTTTTTTACAAATCATTGTGCCATCTCCCTATTTAAGCCTCTTGGCAACTGGATTTGTACTAATTGCTTCTGACACTGTGCCAGATTGCCAGTTCTGAGCTCCCTCTCATGTCCATTTTAATTATGCTGTGCTTGGTTTATGGGAGCCTAGGTATGGGTTGCATTTATATCAGAAATCTCCCCTTTCCCACTCTTTTCTGAAGCAGCTCTGCATCTTCCAGCAGTAGGACTAGTTCAGTGGCTTCCATGGGTGATAGAAGTTCTGAATCAGCATCATAATTGACATTTCTATGGCACTCCTCATTCCATAGGCCACATGACAAGGACTTAGGGAAAAGATTCATTTATTCCTCCCAGCAACTCTGCTGTACATGCAAGACTGTGGCCAGTAACTAAGGAGATGTCACTCCAAGAGTTCAGTAAAAGGGAATTCAATAAAGGGACATTTATAGAGGTGCAGTCAGGAAAATGAGACCAGTCTGGAATGGTGAAGCACCTTGGAGGTAGTGATAGTGGGAAGCCCTTGCATAGGGAGTTAGAGAGGAAAGACTAGAGAAGATTGATGTCATAGAAGAGGAGGTTTTTTTTTTTTTGTTTGTTTGTTGTTTTTTTTTTGCCAAGAATAGAACCTTAGCCTGAAGGAAAGCTGGTGAACAGAATGAGAAGGGAGATGGGAGTTTAAAAGAATAAATATCTCTGACCTCTCTTTACTGCCACCTTTCATTCTTCTGAGAGTGGCTCCAATTGGCCATACTTAACTGGCAGCAAAGAGCACAAGAGTAGAGTGTGGGAGTTGTGACCCACCGGAGTTAGGTCTCCTGGACATTGAATGGGAATAAAATGGTGAGGTATGTGAATGGAAATCAATGTAGCATAATTTTTCTTGTTATTTTTCCCTATGTAAAATTCCTATATCAAAAAATGAGCAATAGGTCAAAGTACATCAGGGAGAGCACTTGCCTTGAATACAGTCAATCCAGGTTCAATCCCCAGTATCTCATGTGGTTCTTCAAGCCCATCAGGAATGATTTATGAACAAAGAGCAAG
The DNA here is from genome assembly GCA_004027635.1 of Crocidura indochinensis. Lineage (NCBI taxonomy): Eukaryota > Metazoa > Chordata > Mammalia > Eulipotyphla > Soricidae > Crocidura > Crocidura indochinensis. Next base: position 21,294 of record PVKC010007981.1, on the reverse strand, counting down.
AAGTAAACCTAGAACACATCTGGGGTAGCCTTCTCCCCAAATAAACCCCAAACAAAAAAGCAATAAACTGCCAAGGCTCAGAGGATTCTAGTAATGTGCTTGAGTTAATAAGTAGCAAAGTTAAGGATTCAGAATCAGGTAGACTGATACTGGAGCTCATGATCTAATACACTATCATGCATCTGTGTGTCTTGACCAATCTTCATTGTGAGCTGGATTATTTAAACTCTGAATATTGTCTAAATCCATTGCTTTCTCTTGTTTCTTTGCCAGTACAACTTACTATTCAAAAAGTGGTGTAGCCCTAGGACAAAAAATAATAGGAAAATACCACTCACCATTGATTACACAAAATATATAAAACTATGGATTTGAATTGTGCTTTATCTGTTGTCTTCCTGGGAGGTTGCTTCATGTAACATTTCTTTCCTTAGACAGTGTCATGTGCTGGACTTTGGGGGATGTGGACACTACCTCAAGTTTAGTTACATGCTGCAGTCATCTCTGAATAACCCATAGTTTGTAGAGGTACAGTAACTATTGCTTTTGCCTGCACTCATTCCAAAAAAAAACAAAAAAAGTCCTGATGATCAGCCCAACAACCTGAGTACCTGAAGTGTGATTAGTTCAGAGTCTCCACAGAGAACCATAGGGGGGTCTGGGACATTTTATGTGACAAAATAATGATGATTAGTTATAAACCATTGAACACAAAGACTAACCAAGAATTTATATTAATATAAAGAATAAGCAACTTATAAAATATACTGATAAATAATAAACAATAGGGGGAAAGGAATACTTTTCATTATGACAGAATTCCAATTAATGAATTATTAAATTAGAATATCATCAATTGGTAAATACCACAGTAATGATCATTCCAGAATAGAATTCACATATATTTTGATTGTTAATATATAAACATAATTTGCATAGTTTTAAAATGATATACCTATATGGTAATCATTAATGTTAAGGCCTAAGGTAGAAAATTTGCAACAGAAAAACTAGAAAAATACAGATTTAGTGAATTGGTCAAATTCACAGTCAACATCATGAAAGAGATTGGCGTTTTTATTATTTTGGGTTTTTTTATTTCTTTTATTTCATTTTTGTGTTTTGGTTTTTTTGAGGGGAACATTGCTTGTGGGATTGTTGAGCCACACTCAGTGGGTTTTCTTGTAGCTCTGTACCCTGTGATCATTCCAAGCAGTACTCAAAAAATCAGATACATTGTGGGGAATTAAACCCCCACATGTGAGTCAGCATGCAAGGCACCTTATTTCCTATACTCTTTCTGGCCTTGAGATTAGCATTTTATCTCTGATATATTGCACTAGAGAGGAGCAACAACTCATCAGTATATTCTTCTTAAAAGTGTGTGAGCCAAGGTTATCATGGAGACACATTAGACAATCAATCCCAAATCGATGATTATCTCCAAATTAATTGCTTTGAATTCCTTAGAAGTAGCACTCTAATAAAAGTTCAAGGTCGTCTCAGACTGAAGGAGTCTTAATAGGCCTCACATCTCGTGTAATTAGGTCCTGGATAGGAGGAATAAAATATATTAGTTAGATGATTAGAAAATTTGAATTAAGACTTCATATTAGTTAATAGTATTGTAGCAATATTAATTTTCTGTTTTTTAGGGACCAGAGCAGTGGCACAGCCGTAGGACATTTGTCTTTCATGCATCTGACCTAGGATGGACCACAATTCGATCCCCTAGCCTCCCAGGTGGTCTCCCAAGCTGAGCAACTTCTGAGGGCATAGCCAGGAGTAACCCCTAAGCATCACAGGGTATGGCCCAAAAACCAAAAAAAATTTTTTTTCTGTTTTTTATCATTGAACATTGATTATGTGAGGTATTACCCAGTAGAGAAACTGGGTAAAGAGTTAAAGAAATATTAGTAGTGATTTTGTAAATTCTGTGGTAAATATTTAAAATGGAAAATTATAAAAATATAATAAGTGGGGGGCTGGGTGGTGGCGCTGGTGGTAAGGTGCCTGCCTTGCCTGCGCTAGCCTAGGAGGGACCTCGGTTCGATCCCCCCGGTTCCCCATATGGTCCCCCAAGCCAGGAGCGACTTCTGAGCGCCTAGCCAGGAGTAACCCCTGAGCGTCACTGGGTGTAGCCCAAAAAACAAAAAATATATATATATATAATAATTTAATAATTGAAAATTCCACTAAATACTGTTTTCCTATACATTTCAAGCATAATCAAACTTAAAAAGGAGATTTACAGAATTGAAAATCACTTCTGGTGTCTTTCTTGTCCACATCATACATGATTCTATATAGGGACATTCAATGAAACTCACTTGGAGCTACTTCACAAACTCTCCCTTTCTATTTTTCTCTTTCAGAGAATGGTTCTATATTCTTTTTTGTTTTCTGGTCCCTTCAGCAATAGCAAGTCTCCAGAGAGCTTCTATTGCTCACCACAATACCTTCTCATTCACATACATTGTTTTAGGTATCTTCCCCTCCTGGGTCATAGGCCCATTCCTTATCTGAACTTCTAGGAATCACTTTCCAATCTCTCTTTAGGGAGAATACCAGTTAAGACACTAGGTAAAAGGAATTTTTTTTTTTTTTACCAATAGCACAGAAACAAAAGACTTAGGACATTGCTGTCTGATAAAATGTGAAACATCTTCATCAAGCTGATATTTTATAACTTCTAGCAAACATCCCATAAGCACTTGACCTTGCTGACTTTTACCACTTCTGAAATTTGAGAAACAGTAGGTTGCTTTCATTCTGGTCCACCCTAGCTATGTTTGCTATCATAGAAAAGCAGCTCAGTAAAGAGGCATTCAGAGCACCAAATCTAGTTGAGAGACCTAATTAGCATCCTGGACAGCCCCCAGGATGGTGAACTCCTTAACGCCCTTAAAGAAAGATGAAACCCAGAACCAGGCATTAACCACTCAGCCTAAACCACAGGAGCAATTACCACCTAAAAGGAGATGCTAATTATTCTGTTGGAAGTTAGTCATGACATCTCCTGCCAACAGCAGTGACTATAAAGCTCTTAGTGCACATTTAATATCTCAATTAAGTTGGTTGGAAATATTTCGTTTCCTTTATGGACCTGTATAGACTTGAAAAGGAAACTATGTTAACAAGAAAGCTGAATGATCCAGGTAGAAAGTTGCCAAGTTTTACTCTTATAATTATTTAGTTTCTTTAAGATAATGCCATTCATCTTGTTTCATTTTAAATTATTTTTTTTGGCTCAGTAGTAGACTGCATATGTGAGGTCTTAGGTTCAAATCCTATCACTGCAAAAAAAAAAAAAAAGGTTGTTTTTTTTTTCTGGTTACCGAAAGTAATGCACGATCATGTGATGTATTTAAATTGGCACAGTCTGAAAAATAAAACTATTGGCTATAGAAAATTCTAAATAGCACTTAGGGTCTTGTGTTTTCATATTATTCACTATATATACAGAATTTTACAGGCATATAGAAATTTATAGAGAGCTGTGATCTCTCTACTATATCATAAAATCATCTTCATTTTTTATTTAGCATTATAATAACATTTCTCATTTCACAATATACATGCATGATAATTTAAGTGACTATATACATGATATTCTGTTGGTAAATATACATAATTTAAAAGTATTCCCATTGTATACTTATTTACAATTTTGATATTATTATAGTGATGTGATTATGTGACATCTGTGCACAGATGGTATTACATATGAATATACCTCTTACTATTATTTTGTTCAATTGAAACAACCTAGATGGAGGCATGGTAAAGCCTTATAATATAAACTTAATTTAAAAATATGAATTACTGAAGGGCCGGAGAGATAGCATGGACGCAGGATGTTTGTCTTGCATGCAGAAGCATGGTGGTTCAAATACTGGCATCCCATATGGTCCCCTGAGGCTGCCAGGAGTAATTTCTGATTGTAGAGCCAGGAGTAACCCCTGAGCACTGCTGGGTGTGGCCCAAAGACCAAAATAAAAAAAAGGAAAAAAATTAATTACTGAATTTCTATTTTTTTATGGGGAAACTTATACAGCAGTGTTCAGTTGGTCTGGTGGTCACTCGCAAGCAATACCACCCAACTTGATGGGAGGTTCAATGTGATGGTTAAAGGACACAGTGTTGTTTGTATTCTTTAGGATGGGGATTAACCAGACCACCCTAGCAGTGTTCTAGGACCCTCACAAAACATCTTGCAATGCTTGAGTGCCCCACGGCTATGCGTGGTGAGGCTTGGTATCAGGATCAAACTAGGATCAGTCACATTCAAACCCTTGTACTATTTCTCTTGTCCAAAGAACAAATTTCTTGGGGCCAGAGAGATAGCATGGAGGTAAGGCATTTGCCTTGTGTGCAGAAGGTCGGTGGTTCGAACCCCGCATCCCATATGGTCCCCTGAGCCTGCCAGGAGTGATTTCTAAGCATAGATCCAGGAGTAACCCTTGAGCACTGCCAGGCGTGACTCAAAAAAATAAAGAACAAATTTCTTATTATAAAATCTGTTCCACATCACACAGATAAAAACTCTAGATCAAATATTTCTGAAGAACATATATGCAATTATATATGCACATATGTTCTAAATAAAGTCTTAGCAAATCAACTTCAATACTATAATAAAAGGACCATCATAGTGATTAAATGGTATATATTCCATGAATATAGGACAATTTAACACATGCAGGCTAATTAAAGTAGTAACCACACAACACAATAAAATATTAGTGTCATATAATCATATTAATAGACTGAGAGAAAAATATTTATAATTTTATGTTTATAATTTAAAAAACTATGAATGAGGCCAGAGCGATAGCATAGTGGGTAAGGCATTTGCCTTGCACGTAACTTACCTGGTTTCTATTCCCAGCCTTCCATATGATCCCCTGAGTCTGCCAGGAGTGATTTCTAAGCACAGAGCCAAGAGTAACAACTCCTGAGCACCACCTGGAATAGCCCCCAAACAAACAAACAAAAAGAAAGAAACAAAAAAGAATAAAAGGGATAGAATGAATTCACCTCAAAGTTGTAATGTCCATATACAATTAACATGTTCAATGATGAAAAACTTAGTTTTTCTCTAAAATCATGACCTGCATTCTCATTGCTGTTCTGCAACTACCATATTTGCAAACAACTAACTAGAGAGAAATAAAATTCAAGGAAACAGGGTGAGAGGTTGAGTACAGGGGTAAGACACTTGACTTACATTCAATCCTGTTTTTATTGCTTGTACCATATGGTCTCCTGCTGAGTGAGTACCAGTTGTGGTCAACACCCATTTCCTCCCAAAAAAATTAAAAAGAAAAAGAAATCAATTTTGTTCAAAATCACATTAAATGAATAAAACACCAAGGAAGCAACAAAGCAGGTAAAAAATTTACACATTTTTTTCTGCTTACCTGATTTTAATTATCTGTTTTCTTTCTTTTATTCTGGTTTCTGGTTTTAAGTATTCTGGTTAGTTAAAATCATTGTTTAAGCCATTTCTTTAATTCTTTGTTTAAGGAAATGTGCTCCAGGACCGAAGAGTTAGCATTGACACTTTCAAAGAAGAAAAATAGCATTGTTGGAATTTATATAAAGCTATAAAAGATGTCAAATAAGGGGTTGGAGTAATAACACAGCAAGTAGGGTATTTGTCTTACATGCAGACAACCTAGGTTCCATCCCCAGAATTCCAAATGGTTCCCTATGAAGCCCGAAATGGCACAGCGGTAAGTCCCTTACACATGTCCAACACAGGATTGACCCAGGTTTGAATCCTGGTATTCCATATGGTCCCCTGAGCCTTCTAGGAGTGACTTCTTAGCACAGATCCGGGGTAATCCCTGAAGCCACCAAATGTGACCCAAAAACACAAATAAACAAACAAAATCTAAATGATCCCTGAGCCTGCCACCAGTTATTTCTGAACAAAGAGTCAGAAAGTAATGCATGGCTTTGGAAAAACTTAATAGCTACATGCAATGAAGCTATTGCTTTTGCTAATAAATAATAAAATTGGCACACTAACTCACATCATACATAAAACTATAAGTGAGGGGCTGGAGAGATAGCATGGAGGTGAGGCATTTGCCCTTCATGCACAAGGTCATTGGTTAGAATTCTGGCATCCCATATGGTCCCCTGAGCCTGCCAGGAGCGATTTCTGAGCTTGGACCAGGAGTAACCCCTGAGCGCTGCTGGGTGTGACCCAAAAATCAATTTATATATATATATATATATATATATATATATATATATATATATATATATATATAAATGTATATATGTGTGTGTGTGTGTGTGAAGTAAAGACTGTTAGACATGAAAGCATATAAAATACATAAAAATAGATAAAAATCATTCCAAGATATTGGCATCAGTGATGTCTTTGAGGTTTTAAATATAAAAATATGGAAAAGGCAAAAATAAATGGAATTATACAAAATAAAAAAGTTTCTGCAAAGCAATAGAAACTCTTATTTTTATTTATTTAAAAAGTTTTTTTATTTTTTAACTGAAACCCAACTACAAACATGTTTACAATCACAGTGCTTAAACAAAGACACTATTATAAGAAATTAAAAATAGGGATCTGCAAGGTGGCACTAGAGGTAAAGTGTCTGCCTTGCAAGCGCTAGCCAAGGAAGGACCGCGGTTTGATCCCATGGTGTCCCATATGGTCCCCCCAAGCCAGGGGCAATTTCTGAGCGCTTAGCCAGGAGTAACCCCTGAGTATCAAACAGGTGTGGCCTGAAAAACAAAATAAAATAAAAAATAAATCTTCAGTCCATTTTCTTTTTTCTTCTCTTCTTCTTTCATCTTCTTTCTCTTATTCTTCTTACTCAATTCTTTCTCCTCCTCTTCTACTTCTTCCTCTTATTTTTCTTTCTCCTCTTCATTATCTTCTTCCTCTTTTTCTTCCCCTTCTTCCTCTTTTCTTGTCTATTTTCTCTTTTTTCTTCCTCCTATTCTTCCTCCTTTTATTCTTCTTCCTCTTCCTCCTCCTTTTCCTCCTCTTTTTATTCTTCCCCTTCTTCCTATTCTTCTTACTCCTTTTCCTCTTCTCACCCTTCCTCCAACTTTTCTTCTTAATATTCTCTTCTAGGGTCTCTGGGACTCCAGTGATTCCTGTTCTGGGACTCCAATGATTCCTATAGAAACTTTTTTTTTTGAGGGGTGGGGGTCACACCCAGTAGTGCTCAGGGATTACTCCTGGCTCTATTCTCAGAAATCACTTCTGGCAGGCTCAGGGTATCATATGGGATGCTAGAATTTAAACTACCATTCTTCTGCATGCAAGGCAAATGCTTTACCTCCATGCTATCTCTCCGGCCCCTAGAAACTCTTCTTTTAAAGCAAAGGCACCCTACTAAGTGGTAGACAATATTTATAACAAAAACTAATATCCATGGTACTAAAAAACTCAAAAAATTCAACATAGGATTAGTGAGACAGCTTGCTTTGCCTGCAGTAACCTCAAGTTCAATTTCTGGTACAATTTCCTTAAAGCAGTTGTCAGGAGTTGTACTTGCTACAAGTTCTGATTTGGGAGTAGTTCCCAATACATTATGTGTTCTTCCCCACAAAAACTCAATATATTCCAAAGAAATAATAAAAAATGTGGGACAAGGGCTAAACAGACACTCTATCAAAAATGGCATACCAATTACTAAGAAGAGCATAAAAAGGCTCATTATTATTTATTATTACATATTATTAAATATGCCCTACAGTGGAATAATATTTATACTTTGGGAATGGGTATAGTGCATTTGCACATGTATCGGACAGTTGTGAAATTGTACCCCCAAAATATAAACAATTTTATTACAGGGAAGATAATTAAAGAGTTGAAATGCATGTTTAGCAATGAGAGCCCAGAGTTTGATTCTCAGCACCACATAGTCTTCTGAGCATTGTCCAAAGCAGGGGTCCTCAAACTTTTTAAACAGGGGGCCAGTTCACTGTCCCTCAGATTGTTGGAGGCCAGACTATAGTAAAAACAAAAACCACAAAAAAATTCCTATGCACACTGCATATATCTTATTTTGAAGTGAAGAAACAAAATGGGAACAAATACAGTATGTGGCCCGCAGGGCGTAGTTTGAGGACCACTGGTCCAGAGTAACCTCAAAGAACTGATTTAGTTAGGTGTATTCCTAAGTATTTCTTGAATTACTCAAAAAATAAACTATATACATTTTAGAAAATAACTTACCTCAATAAAATGAAAAATCTTTTCCAGTGTATATTTGTATTTAAATGTTCCAAAGTTAATATATTTTGCTGTTAGTTTAAAAATCACGGGGCCCGGGAGATAGCATGGAGGTAAGGCATTTGCCTTTCATGCAAAAGGTCATCAGTTCGAATCCCGGTGCCCCATATGGTCCCCCGTGCCTGCCAGGAGCAATTTCTGAGCATGGAGCCAGGAGTAACCCCTGAGCACTGCCGGGTGTGGCCCAATAACCACAAAAAAAATAATAATAATAATTTAAAAAATTTAAAAAAAATCACTTGCTAACTTGATAAGAGATAAAAATAGCTTCCTGGTTTTTCCTGGTTTGTATTTCTCTGCATAGTGGTAAGGTGATACTTTCTTCTGTGATTCATGTGTGTTTATGTGTGTGTGTGTGTGTGTGTGTGTGTGTGTGTGTGTATGCTTATATCCTTTGCCCATGTTCCTGCTTAAACTTTGCTGATTTCTATTGAGAAAGTATAAAATCCATATAACCTATAATAGATACATTTGGTCAACCATATTTTACATATGATTTTTTTATATATTTTTCTAGTTTGTAATCACACTATTTTCCTTCTTCAATTTTTATTTAAGAAAATGTACTGTGATTTACAATACTGCTATCATAGAGTTTCAGGCATACAATGTTCAACTCCAAACCATCTACCAATATCTCAGGTTCCCCCTCTGACACCAATAGCTCACACCCTTCTTGGTAAGATTAGTTCTTTGGGCCTGCTTACAGTGTTTATTGTCATTGTCCACTTGTTATTATTTTTTTCTTTTTCTTTTTTCAGTCTCCATAGAGACTGTCAAAAATTGCCAATGCCGACTATATTTCAAGTCGTCATTGGGAAAAATTTTCAATTAGCAATAATCGTGCCTCGGATAAACCTCATTGGCTACAACAATACTGCCACTGAGCAAAGCTAAAATCACGTTCTTTTTTTTTTTTTTTTTTTTTTTGGTTTTTGGGCCATACCCGTTTGACGCTCAGGTGTTACTCCTGGCTATGCAGTAAGAAATCACCTCTGGCTTGGGGGGACCATATGGGATGCCAGGGGATGGAACCACGGTCCATCCTACGCTAGTGCTTGCAAAGCAGACACCTTACTTCTAGAGCCACCTTCCCAGCCCCCACTTGTTATTTTATTTTTGTTTGTTTGTTTGTTTGATTTGTTATTTTCTTACTATGTTTCTTTCTATTACATAAATAAAACTAATGTTCCTCTCCTCTGACTGACTACATTTAGCATTAAAATCTCTAAATCCATACACATAATAGCCAGTTGCATGATTGAACTTTTTTTATAAATAGTTGAGTAGTGTGTATATATACATCATAGCTTCTTTATCCACACATATCTGTTCTTTGGAACTTGATTTTTTTCCCTAGATTTTTACTATTGTGAATACTGCTGCAGTAAACATAGGCATTTAGATATCTTTTCAAAATATAGTTTTGGGTCCTTACTAATAGAATTGTTGGACAATACGAAAGCCTAATTTTTAATAAGTTGAGAAGTCTCCATAGTAGTTTCAAAGAGGCTTAACTAGGTGATATTTCCACCAATGGTGAATAAGAGGTCCTTCCCCAGCCCACCCCCCACATTCCTATCAATACTTGTTCTACTTTTCTGATGTATGGCTCTCTCACTTTTATTTTGTTATATTGCACTTTAAAAAATTGTCTTACATATATTTCCAGTTTATAAAACTGATTTGGATCTGGGCTGGTAGAGAGACAAGATAGAAGTTAAGGCACTTACCTTGCACATGACCTCAGGCACTGTATATGGTTCACTGAACACCACCAGAACTGATCCTTAAGCACAGAGCCAAGATAATCCCTGAGCACCACTGGTGTGCCCTAACTCCAACTCCTCCACCCCAAAGTAATTTAGAAGCCAGAAAGATCATACAAGGCTTCAGAAACTTGCCTTGCAGGCTAAAGATCCAGGATCTGTTTTGATTCTTATCTGGAATTAGTCCTTGATGGCTGATTAATGTAGCCTGACCCTTGCTCCCAGAAGTTAAAGAACTGATTTAAAATTTTACATTTAACTCCTTGTCAGCTGTAGAATTTATTTGGATAGAGATTATCTTTTTAAAATATATTCTTATTATAATACACATTTAAAAGTAGCTTATTTTCCAGCTTAACAGTTATTTAATTTATATTTTAGAAAATAAATAGGCTTCAGTATTTCATACTGGGGGCAGGGAAGAGTTAGGTTTTGAGGGCTCACTTAGCAGTGCTTCAGGGATGCTACCTATCACTTCTTGTCAGGGAACCATGTAGTGTTGGTGAACTATATCTGAGACCCAAGTTTAGGTTGTTTTGTTTTGGGTGTTGGGGCCACACCCAGCAGTACTCGGGGCTTACTCTTGGCTCTGCAATCAAGGATCACTTCTGATAGGTAGTCAGGGGACCATCTGAGGTGTGGTGGATAGAACTCAGATCAGCTGTGTGCAAGACAAGAGCCCTACTTGACATTCTAGTTCTCCAGCCCTGGCCTTAAGTTTTTCTAAAAGAAAATTTTCATGAGACAATGGAAAGGTCTGTTAGACTTGGGGATTCAGTAGAGATAATCTAAGGCTGTAGTCTGGAATTTCCTGTGAGTGCATGACAAAGTATAAATAGTTTAAAATGCTGTTTCTTTAGTTTCTTCTCCTTAGGACTTGGCTCATTGAAAATGCTGCTGTGGGGGCCAGTGAGGAGGCGCTAGAGGTAAGGTGTCTGCCTTGTAAGCACTAGCCAAGGAACAGACCGTGGTTCGATCCCCCAGCGTCCCATATGGTCCCCCAAAGCCAGGGTCAATTTCTGAGTGCTTAGCCAGGAGTAACCCCTGAGCTTCAAATGGGTATGGCCCAAAAAAATAAATAAATAAAAAAGAAAAAATAATAAACAAAGAAAATGCTGCTGTGAGTTGAAGATGCCTCCATTTTATCCATCTTTTATTTATTTATTTATTTATTTATTTATTTATTTATTTATTGAGGGGTCCCACCCGGCAGCGTTCAGGGGTTACTCCTGGCTCTATGCTCAGAAATTGCTCCTGGCAGGCTCGGGGGACCATATGGAATGTGGGGATTCGAACCACTGACCTTCTGCATGCAAAGCAAACGCCTTACCTCTATGCTATTACCCCAGCCCCATATCAATCTTTTAATATAAAGTGGCAGCCCTTCCTGGAATTAAGTGATATGTCTATGTGAAACAGGAAGCATCAGGCTCCATGACCTTTCTCCTCTCTGACAGGTTTTAGATGGTTCAGCAAGAAAATATAACTGAAAGCATTTCTTCCACACACACAAAAAAAATTCCCAGTCCACACAATTGAAGGTAGTTAGCTGCTATCCGTAAATTAACTTTCTTGGCATCCACAAGAGTAAGTGGTAACATGGAAGCACTTCATAAGGAGCTGGTCTTCTGCCTGAAATTTTGCTTAATATTGTAGTGGACTTTTAGGGTTGGGTCTTTTTTTATTTTGTGTGTTTGCTTGCTTGTATCTCCATGGTCATTCAATCCACAGAGACATGACAGTCCTAGATTTTCTTTGCAGGGAGCTCTTGCTCATCATCCACCCAAAAATGACCTGGTCTTACTCCAGTCTTGGTGAAAGACATGGTGACTGAATTTTGCTTGAGACTCTGATTACCATTAAGCTAGAGAACGGATGAGTATGTGTCAGTAGAGAGAAAACAGAGGGGCTGGAAAGACAGTCCAGCAGGTAGAGTGCTTCACCTGGCCAGGTTTTGATCCCTGGCATGCTATATTGTCTCTGAAGCATTGCTGGGAGAAATTCCTCTGAGTGCAGAGCCAAGGTAACCACTGAGCATGGCCAGATGTCGATCCCAATAAACAAAAAGTATACAAATGGAGAGAGAGAGAAGAGAGAGAGAAAGAGAGAGAGAGAGAGAGAGAGAGAGAGCAGAGCAGAAGCTCCAGCATGTTTTCAACTCATGTGAGAGTTCTCTCATGCTCTGTCTAGACAGTGTATCTGTCCTCCATGAGGAAACACATTCTGATTTCTGTAACTAAAGATTAGCTCTACATTTACTAGAATTCTAGGCAAGTAGAGTCATACGATACATATTCTTTTGTGTCTGTGTTTTTTCATTCCATGAGCGCTATTGAGATCCACCCATGTTATTGTCAGTGATTCTTTCCTCTCTAGTGCTGATTAGGCTGCTATCAATGGACAGTGTGCTCATTTATTTTCCTGTTGGATACAGTGCACTGTTTTTAAGATGAGATAATTTTCATAACATGTCACACAAAATCCAGGAACCCAGTGTGACCCATAAAATTATAGACACATGGACCTCGTAAATATTCACAGGAAAGACCACATGGCCAAAAATACGGAGGTCTCTGCCCAAAGAGAAAGCGTGGGTAGACTCATTTGACATATTTTTATTATGTGCTCAATATGCCCCAGGATCTCTCTCTCTCTCTCTCTCTCTCTCTCTCTCTCTCTCTCTCTCTCTTTCTCTTTCTCCCTAAATTAGGCTAATGGTTCAGTGTAAAGGCCCAAGCCCCAAGCTTGTAGTGCTGCTCTATGGTCTCTGAGTACCATCCCAAGCATTGTCAAGGGGTCAAGCAGTATCAGGACTGAAACCTGATGTACTATCTACTCAGCTCTAGGCACTCTGGGCCCCTAAAAATAAATCAAAATCCTGGAGATTATTAATCTTGTTCTTACTTGGTACTCTTGCTTACATGGTGCTTTCATTAAGAAGGGTTGTCTGCACATGTATTTGAGTGAAAGCACTTCAAACGTCCAGCAAAGTCTAAGGAAAAATTTAGTGGATTGTATTGAGGGCTTCTAGGTTTTGGGTATTTCCTTATTATGAGGAGACTAGAAAGACCCTTACAAGTAGTGATGTGGAACGAAGGTGGGTTGATAGCCAAGATGGGAGCAAGTGTAAATTATAAGTTGGAAACATTCCAGAAAAATAAACCTGTGTGAAGTAAATGGGGAAAATATCAAACATTGGGGGGAAAATGTTTGTGAGCCCTTGGGCTTAGCAGGGAGAGTTAGTATAGAGGTTACAGATTTTGCCTTGCATATGACTGATTTGATCTCTGGCAGTACTTATGGACCCCGTCAGTGCAAAGTTATTTCTGGTGTGCTCCCTACCAAACAAAAAACTTATGGACTTGTTTTTAAATTGGAAAACTATGTAGTTTTTAGTTTCAAGTTGCCTTTCTTTATCCTGGGAGTATGAAGACATATTTTTCCTCCTTCTCAACTTTGGATCTTTGGGATATATATTTCTGTAACAGCTACCAAATTATTATTTGAAGTTCTGAGTAGAACCTCACAGTTAGTTACCCATGTAATTGAATAAATGGGATTCTTGTAGGAATTGACAACAACCTAAAGAAGGATCTTAAGTAAAGAATTAAGACTTTTTCTTTTCTAGGAGCAAATATTAATTTGGGGGGCTCATAAGAAAGTGATCTGAGTGACTCTATGACTCCAGAGGCTGGAAGATAATATACTTAACCTGATCTGAGTCCTGGTGTCCATGTTCCCTTAAGCATTACCAGGAGCCATCTTGGAGGCCCCTGAGCATCTGCTGAGTCCTTGGAGAGCTCTTATTAACCACTGAGGTAGCCTGGGTACATCTGTTTCTAAAGGGCCAGTACTTTGTTATGCCCTTGAGCATTTGTGCTGAACCAACTGCCCAGTTTGCAAAGAATCACTGGAAGGGCAGCAATACACAATGGATATAATTTTAGAATCCATTACAGTTTTCCCCCAGCCCCAGAAAATAAAATGCTGACTTTTTTTTTTCATAATGGTGAGTCTTTTCAGGTTCTTCCCCCTCTGAGTAAAGAAATCAAAAATGCAAAAGTCAGGCTGCCTGGGTTCAAATCCTGGCTCTAACGCTTAACTGGTAGAAAGTTACTTAACCTTTCTGTATCTCAGTCCCTTTATCTTCACAACAGGAAATATGGTATTCTCTAATATATAATAGAATTTATGGATTAAACAAGGTCATGTAAAATCAAAAGAAAATCTTAGTAGTAGTGTCTCACACATACTATGTATTTGCTTTTAACTATTTATATCTGTGAAGCATTTTTTTTTCTATTGAGTAGTCAAGAAAGATATTGAGAGTATAATAGAAGGAATTACAAGTCTCATTGATAGTTTAAACTGCTTTGATGTCTCTAAACTAAAAGGACCACATAAAAAAGAGAAGGGTTTCATTATTCAGGATATCACCTCTAAATAGCAGCATAGTCCTTGCTGCCTTGATTAGGTAATCAGTGCCTGAAAAACCGCTGAATCATAGCCCCAAGTCCTCCTTATGGAAACTCACATGGTCACTATGCTCACTTTCTATTTTTGAAATATACCTTTATGGACAAAATTTTTGGTGAGGAAGTGAGGAAAACAGGGGCTGTCTAGTTCCCTGTGTGGTAGGAAATCATCAGTGTGGTGAAAATAATTATTGCTCAGAGGTAATTTGATTGGAGGTGCAAATGGAAAAATAGTCATTTGATTTCATTTTTTGCAAGAATAAAAGTGTGGAAAAATGAAATCAGTCAAATCAATCTGTTATTTTAATCAAGCGAGACAGATAGACCATGCCAAATTCTGAGTCACCTTCCTAGCCAACTATTTTTATTGACTTGAAATAACAAAGAATAAAAGCCTGACATGACCTAGATCACTTTTCTCAGAGTCACCAAGTTTCCATGCTCAATGGGTAAAGCATATACTGGAATTCCCCAAGAAGTCAGGACTGTTTTCAGAAGTCAATATTTTGCAATTAGATTTTTTAAGTTAAATAAGAAGAAAAAGTAAAGTCTGAGCATGATATTCTGATAGCCACAGATTAAATATCTAATTTTTTGTTCCTATGCATAATTTTGATAACTACAGAGAAGTAATTTTCCATTTCGGTAGCACATGCTTCTTGAGGGTAAGAATAATTAGAGTGAGAGAAGTAGAATGCCTGTCGTGAATACA
>PVKC010007980.1:0-28705 GCA_004027635.1 Crocidura indochinensis | reverse complement strand
GACGCAGAATAGTCTCACTCATCTATGGGTTTTAAAGAAAATAAAAATCATCATTGCAACAATCATCAGAGTCAATGAGAGGAGGCTGGAACTCCCAGTTTACTCCATGAAGCTCACCACAAAGAGTGGTGAGTGCAGCTACAAAAATAAATACACAGAAAACTACCATAATCATGTGAATGAATGAGAGAACTGGAAAGCCTCTCTGGAGTACAGGTGTGGGTGGGGTGGGAGGGAGGGGGACTTGGGACATTGGTGGTGGGAATGCTGCACTGGTGAAGGGGGTGTTCTTCACATGACCGAAACCTAATCACAATCATATATGTAATCAAAATGTTTAAGTAAAAAAAATTTGTTGAACACTTAAAAAAAAAAGAATTAATGCCAAACCAAAAAAATAGAGTGGAAAAATGGGGAAAAAACAATGAAATATGAATCAAAAACTTAAAATGATGTTCTTTGCTTAGATTTTGGGGGAATTAGCTTTGAAAGGTTTTCAATGACAAACAAGCAATGTTTGTTTGTTTGTTTTTATAAAATATAGAGGCAAATGTTACAGGTAATTCAATTTATTTAACCAATATCAGAGATACCTCTAAAAGAAGGCTCTTGAGTAAATTTACACTTTGTTTGCTCAATAAGTCCTCGGGAATTTTGAGAGAATGAATGCATTGACTTCAAGGTCATTGAAATGTGCCCTCTCATTTTTGTTAATGCCCACCTGCTAACAAGAAGTCCTGGGTACAAAGCATAATTTCTTCTCTCTCTTTTCTTGGTCTTTTGTCTCTTCTCTTTTAATATCAGTTTTTTGAGATTAATTTGTTCTCTTTTGTTTATGTTTTTGTCTGTTTGTTTTTGTGTTTTGTTTTTTGGCCATACTCAGCAGAACTCAGAAGTTACTCCAGCTCTGCTCTCAGAAATCACTCCTGGCAGGCTCGGGGGACCATATGGGATACGGGAGATGAAACCCAGGTCCATACCTGGGTTTGCCACATGCAAGCTAAATGCCTTACCCCTATGCTATGACTCTGGCCCAGGATTTTTGTTTTTGTTTCTGGGCCACACTCGGTTATGCTCAGGAATTACTCCTGGATCTGCGTTAAGAAATCACTCCTGGCTCAGGGGACCATATATGCCAGGGATCAAACTCCGGTCCATCCTGGTCAGATGCATGCAAGTCAAAGCCCTACCACTGTGCTTCCACTCAAGGCACCATCTGGCCTGTGTTTTTTTTTTTTTTAAGATTAATTCTAATGACCAAGGATGTAGGGTAGTGACAGAGTTCATGTTTCGCATATTTGAGGTTTTGCATTTGATTCCTTGGCATCAAAGATAAAAAATAAATAAAATAGTACTGAATTTCAACAAGATATTTAGAGGCTTTAAAATAATTGATAAATTTTTCACTTTGAAACTATTTGGTGAATGTTTTGAGTTTATGTACTCATTCTCTTCCTTTTTAAATTCACTGTTGTTGCTTGAGTTTTACTACTACATAGACTGATGGTAAAATTTATATTATGATTTTATTCATGCCTATTAATTATGTATAATTATTTATTATCATAATGTGTTAATATTTATTTTTTTAATTTTTAAATTTGGCCCACAGGTTGGTTCATCAACATCACCATGGCTTATTATCTGTGTCTTATTCTCTGAATACTATAACATTCTCTTAACTATTATTTGTTTCTTTATCTATCATCTATCTACCTACCTATCTATCTACCTATCTATCATCTATCTATCTATCTATCTATCTATCTATCTATATCTGTCTATCTATCTGTCTGTCTGTCTGTCTGTCTGTCTATCTATCTATCTATCCATCCTATCCTTTAACTACATCTGTCTACATTTGTTTATATATGTCTACATTGTATGTATTTGTAGTTCTGTTCAGGCCGAAAACAGTGAAACTTTAATAGCAATTATCTCATGTAGGCTGTAGATTTCCACTAAAGAAAACTACTTAGAGAAACTATTATTTTAATATAATTTTAATTTTAATCATATTGGCTTTCATATTGTTGACAATCATATTTTAGGTACAAATTAACATAAAATCAGGGGAGTTCCCATCACCAAATTGTCCTCCCTCCACCTCCATCCTGTCCTACTTCCCATATCCTCTTCCCTGTCCCCTGGGGTTGCTAAAGTAAGTGGTCCCCTCTGTGCCTAGCTTAGAGAAACTATTATTTTTAAATCTGGGACAAAGAAAGTACATGAGGAGGCAGAAACAACTGTGGAATAAGAAAATAGGATATAAGTCATTTTAGATGTTTTTATAGTACACTTCAGAAATTAAGAGCTTATATAGACACATTTGTTTTTCTTCAGTAAGCCTTCTCATCCCCTTTCCTGTGTTGTTGTAGTGACTAAAAGTCACCACACACTTTAGTTTGGGGTTTCCAGACATCCTGTTTGCACTGCTTGCCCGGGTTTCTGTGGTATTCACACTTGTGACCAGCAGTAATCAAACTTTTGACTGTGTGTTCACTTATATTTAGTTGGGGTGCTTTCCAGGTGCTTTAGTACTCATGTACAGGGACTGCTTGTTCCTCAGAGATCACAGACTGTGGTGGTTCCCAAACAACAGAATTGAAGGCAACACTCTCAGTACCTTTGTGCAGCACCAGGGATCAAACTCATGGCTTAATGCTTGCAAGTCAGGTTTTGTTTCTCAAATCATCCCTTGGTTGCTATATCCATACATTTTATTTTGACCCCAAAGTGCAATTAATTTGTTTCCTCTTTGCATATATTTTTAATTTCCTTGATGAAGGGTGAGAAACCTGTCTCCTTAAAGATTCTTTTCACTTTATGGACCTTTCTGTTTGAAAACAATGGCTTGCTTCTTTTGCTGTGTTCATCTATTTTTCCCTCCCTTCTCAGTGCTCTGATAGATGTCTCATAGATTCTCCATATCCATCCTTTTCACTTTCTAGATACCCAAATCCTTCACTTAGCCCACCATCTTCCAGCTCAAAGTGAACTTGCTGTGTCAAGAAATTTTTATGTTCTTTCAGTATACTGAATTTTGAAGGCACTGATTTTTTTTAAAGAAAAAGGGGGAAAAAAGAAAACAGAAATTTTTATGCTCTTTGGGTATACTGAATTTTGAAGGCACTGAATATTTTGAAAGAAAAAGGGAAAAAACCAGAATAGGCTATCTAAAAATAATCTTTAAAGGGGTCAGAGCGATGGTGCAAGCAGTAAGTTGTTTGTCTTGCACGCTGCTAACCTAGGATGGACTGTGATTCGATTCCTGGCATCCCATATTATCCCCCAAGCCAGGAGCAATTTCTGAGTGCGTAACCAGGAGAAATACATGAGCATCACCAGGTGTGGCCCATAAAGCAAAAGTAAAATAAAATAAGAATAAATAAATAATTTTTAAATACCTGAAAAAATGAATGGAGACAAATATTAAGGCCCATAAAGAATGGTGAAGTATTTAGTATATATGTCTGCCACAAGTTCAGGAACAAGCCAGGTTTAGAGGCAAATATGAGATGATTAGCATAATGAACCTTCTTAAAAACTTTGAATAATTTTCAAGTAGTCCTTATGCTTCATGTATAAAATTAATGTTATCCCTTTCTCCATACAGACAAAATGTTGTGGGCTATTAGATTAATATTTGTATCCTTGACACTTTCTCTGCTTCCAATATTTTATAATTCTGAAATTAGTGTTCAGAGCAATCCTGCTGTTAGGAAAATTTAAATTTTGTTTGTTTCTGCTTTTATAATTAACTGTCAAATCTACTATTTCTAAGATTATAGAGTAGAAAATTTTGTATTTATTATCCTTCTGAAATGCAGTGTAAAGAAATGTTCTCCTGACTTTGCTGACCTAGAATCCCAAGGGAAATCTTATGATAATAGATTGCTCTAGGCTTCTCTAGGGGTATTTTTTTGCCTTTATTATCACCTAAATTTCTTTTAAACTACTCTACTGTTGATTGTATCTTCATCTGAATTTAAATAATGTCTAAAATTAACTTCAAAATTTCCTCAAATACCCTCACACAACCATTAAATTAAAATAACCTACAGATGTTTATAATATACATCCTTATTAGAATACAATGTGAGTATACATTTGTGTTGATGCAATAGATATCATTTCTTTCTGAATTCTTTTGAGGTTGCTATTAAAAATGAATATATTCTCCTGAAAGTAGCTATAGGATACTAAACCTACTCAGATGAGTAATTTTAGAAGAACTATGGCTTTAAATATAAAAACCAACCAATCCTCAAATATTACATTTTTTAGCCTTACTTCTTCACAGACTACATTTTGGATGAGTCACTTAGAATAAAAATGGTTTCTTGTCTAGGATCTCTGAAAACAGACTCTAATTTTAAAATATATCAGACCATAGTCTAGAATCGTAACATTATATTTCTGCAGTACTTATATTTTTCCAATATACTTTCAGTAATGCTTTTTTATTTGTTCCTTTAGAAGTAAGATAAGTTTTTTTTAATCTTGGCCTAAGTATATTGATATTCATATTCTTGTTGCATGTTCTGCTTCACAGCAGGGTACGTGACTTTTAACAAGATATGCTAACCTCATCTCCTCTGAATAAATTTTCAAAGGAGAATGAAAATGAGTGTTGGTGCAGATCAAGGCATCTTAGCCACTTCTGTGCTATAAATACATTTGGTAGTCTGGTAAAGCCCAGTTTCTTTCTAACAATAAATTTGAAATCAGTGAAATAAAATCAGTTATTTTATTTTATTTTATTTAAATCAAAATTCATTCAAAATTCAAGACAAATTTATATGACAGAAATGTATGACTTTATTATATTCATAAATAAGTATGACTGAATTTGTAACTATTATAATTTGAATATCAGATTAACTATGCAGTTCATTTGAAGCATCTGCAGCAACACTAGTATGTTTTTTCCCCTGTTTTTCTCCCTAAATATTGGGACCATACCCAATGATTTTCAGTGGGGCTACTCCCAACTCTGGGGTCACTCTTGAGTTCAAATCCTGGCCTCTTGCATGAAAAGCATGTGGTTAGCCCTTTGAGCCATTTCTCCAGCTTGCTCTGTATTTTGTATTGGCAACAGTGCTACAGGTATCATTTCTGATGATATTGTGGTTCACTGTTAATGGTATTAATGTTAAATGTCAATAACAAGTTCAAGAGAATAAAAATGTAATCTTTTTGCCTGTCCAACTGTATGAGCATGCTAAATTTGATTAGACATAAAAGGAATCTTCTGATAAAAATATACACAATTAAAACAATTCTACTAGTGAGTTAGAGTCACCCTACTTCTGGTAAGATCATTGTACCACCAGCATTAGCACCTGACCACCTGTGAACTTGCAATACAGAATTTCAGCTCCTCTCTCTCCATGCCTCCAATTTGGTGAATTAGAATCTCTGTTTACAAGAGTTGCAGGTGACTTGGTTAGGACATTATTGTTTAAGAAGTGTTGCTATAAGCCCGGGGGTGAAGGTGGGGGATATGGGTTGTAGGAAGGGAAAGGGGGTTGGGGAGGACAAATTTGGTGATGGGGATTCCCCTGATTCAATGATAATATGTACCTAAAATACTACTGTGAAAGATATATAAGCCAATATGGTCAAAATAAAAATTAAAAAAAGTCTAGAAATGACCAAAAAAATAAAAAAAAGAAGTGCTGCTATAGATT
This sequence comes from Crocidura indochinensis, assembly GCA_004027635.1. NCBI lineage: Eukaryota > Metazoa > Chordata > Mammalia > Eulipotyphla > Soricidae > Crocidura > Crocidura indochinensis. The sequence continues at coordinate 23,012 of PVKC010007980.1, read as the reverse complement.
ACGCAGTTTGGCTTGTCCAGTATAATAAAATTGTCAGCTATAATCAAATTGAGTATTTTAAGATTCCTTAGCTCAACAAGTCAACTATTGATGCTTGCTCTTACACATGTAGTCTAAGAAGTTAGGGCCAGTCCTACATGAAGGAGATATGCCTTTTTTCTTCCTTATGAAATCCAATAATGTATTCCATAAAATATAAGGTAGGAGTTATCTAAAGATCAGACTGAACAGGGTCTAGATTGTTTTTAAGGAATTGAAGAGCCTAAGAAATTACTTGAGATTTGACAGAAGCAAATTGCCTCTGAAAAGCATGTAAAGTTGGGGGCTGAGCAATGGAAGCACAGCTCCAAGTTTCATCATATCAAGGGGTGATTTGGATTCTTTGTTTGAAGCACACAATTGTTTGCATATCATAGTTAATCTTTTTGTGAATAAATGCTTCCCACTGCTCTGAAACCAATTTTACAGGAATGTAAAAATCTGATGAAGTGAATCATGTCTACATGGAGAGCTGCTGCTCCTCAATTGTCTGGCCTTGAAAATCTCTAACAGAAAGTTCAATGCCATGTACATTTACTTTAGTATCTATATTTTACCAGTGAGAATTTGGGTATAAAGAGGAAACTGTTCCTGACATGAAGGAAGTGTCTAATAGGTTAGGCATGTACTTCAGTGGTAGAGGTCTTGCCTGGCAATGTCAGGTTTTGAGGGAGGAATCAAGGGAGGGTTTATTTTAACAGCCAGGCAAAATAAAACTCTTGCTATTAAAAGTATTGAAGGTTTTATGAAGAACACAGATGCACAATTCTATTCATGATAGGATGGGATGGAATTGTGTGGAGCTTGTCATTTGCTCATTAATTCCAGCATTTGTTTACTGGTTTGTTCAGCAATGTTTATTGAGTCGTATCCACTTTCACACTACAGTCTATTTGAATGATGATGCTGTGTACAGGTAGAAATAGGTACAGGTAGAAATTATGTTGCGTTTGGGGATCGGAAAGATAGCACAGCGGTAAGGCATTTGCCTTAAACACAGAAGAACGGTGGTTCGAATCCCGGCATCCCATATGGTCCCCTGAGCGATTTCTAAGCATAGAGCCAGGAATAACCCCTGAGCACTGCCGGGTGTGACCCCAAAATCAAAAACAAACAAAAACAAAACAAATAAAAAATTATGTTGTGTTTTATACTATTTGTTTAGATAGATTGTTCAGCCTAATTCAGCTAAAAATGGGAACATGCTAAAATATTTCAAGTAAGGAAAGTTTTGATCAGATATTAAGTTTAAAATGATCACTTCTGGAGGATTTCACAAGAAGTGGCTGGAAAGGGGACTTTAAAAGACCATTTGAAAAAAAGACCATTTAAGCTTTTCAAGCCTGAGCTTGCTAGGTATTATTTTCTGAGGACAGAGCCATGAATTAACTAATTCCTGAGCACTGACGAGTGCAACTCAACCCTCTTTTTTCTTTCAAGCCTAGGGCCTGGAGTATAATAGTACAATGAGTAGTGTATATGCCTTGCATGTAGCTGACCAAAGTTCAATCCTTGGCATAGCATATTGTCCCCAGAATCTGTCAGGAGTAATTTCTGAGTGTAGAGCCTGAGCACTGCTGGATGTGGCCCCAAAACAAAAGCATGTTCAAGTCTAGTAAGATTCGTGTGCTTATTTTGATACCCTTTGCATTTTTAGACATGTTCGTACCTCTCTTAACAAAAAATATATAGGTTATAATTGGAATTTAGTGGCATAATATACTTCTTGCAAAGTTTGTTACTTGGTTCAGTGATATAATTAACTTTTTATTTTCTATTATTATTTTTCAGCTTTGGACACTTGTCTTGATTTTATGGCCAGTCATTATTTTTATAATTTTGGCTATTACCCGGACCAAATTTCTTCCAAAAGCAAAACCAACTTGTAAGTAAATCAAATGAAATTTATTTTCATAACTTTGTGGTCTTAATTAAGTTTGTCTTTATACCATTTTAATGTTACATTCTAAAATTTTTAAAAGTGTTTTCACTTTGCAAGTGACGGAGATATTTTTCCAGGAATCTGTCAATTTCTTCTGGGTTCTCTAACTTAACTGAGTACAGTTAATAATAAGACCTCATGATGTTTTGAATTTCTTGAGGTTCTATTATAATCTCTCCCCTTTCATTTGTGATCCTATTTATTTTTTTTTTTTTTTACATTTTCTTTTCTTTGTGAGTCTTGCCAGCAGTTTGTCTATCTTGTTCATTCTTTTAAAAGCCAACTCCTGGTCTTACTGATTCTTTGCATTGTTTTCTTTGTTTCTATGTTGTTTATTTCTGCTCTGATTTTTATTATTTCTTATCTTCTACCTGTCCTTGGGTCTCTTTATTGCTGGTTTTCCAGATATTTAAGGTAACCCTTTAAGCTGTTGACTTAGTCATTTTCTTTTCTTGACATAAGCCTATACTGCTATGGATTTCCCCCAAATTACTGCTTTTGCTGTGTCATGTAGGTTTTGGCAATTTTTCTTCATTGCCATTCATCTCAAGGAATATTTTTATTTCTTTCTTGATTTTCTGTCTGATCCCACTGTTGTCGTGCAACATGTTGTTTAGTTTCCAGGTGCTAGATTTTCCCCCCATCTTCTTTTTACAATCAACCTTGATTTCTTTTGTATTGTGGCTTGATAGGGTGCTTGGTATAATTCTTATATTTGTGATTTTATGTAAGTTATATTCGAGACCTAAGGTGTGGTCTATTCTAGAAAAGGTTCCACTTGCAATTGAGGAAAAGGTGTATTTTGCTTTCTGAGGATGAATGGCCCTATATAGGTCTATTAGTTTTAGTTTTAGTTTCTCATTTAGGGCTCTTATGTCTTTGATAGTGTTCTATCTAATGGTTCTGTCTAGTGGCGACAATGGTGTGTTGAAATCTCCCACTAATATCACATTTCCATCATATGTTTCTCCAGGTTTGTGAGCAAAAGCCTCACATATTTTATTGGCTCTACATTTGGTGTATAAATGTTGATCAGTTAGTCCTTCTTGATCTAATGTTCCCCTGATTATTAAGTAGTGTCTATCTTTGTCTCTGAGTACTTTCTTGAGGTTGAATGTAATTTGGTCTAATATGAGTATGACTGTCCCAGGGTTTTTTGTTTTCTTGTTTGTTTTCCAGTGGCATGTATAATTAATTTCCATCCTTTTACTCTCAGCCTGTGTATATCCTGAGCTCTTAAATGTGTTTCCTGCAGGCAGCAGATATCTGGGTTTTGTTTCCTGATCCAACCCTTTTCTTTGTGCCTTTTTATGGGTGAGTTTAGCCCATTGACATTTAAGGAAACTATTGACATTTGGGATGTAATGCAATTATATTGTGTAGGGTTGTTGTTGTTGTTTCAATTGGGTATTTGGTTTGTGTAATTGATCTCTGAGCAATTCATTTAGAGTAGGTATAGGTAGCACAAATATTGTGCTACCTGAGAATATTTTTAACCCTTCCTCCCATGTAAATGAGAGCTTTGCTAGTTTTACTTTAGGTTGTATGTTTCTTTCATTTAGAAGTTTAAATATGTCATTACACTGCTTTCTTGCCTAAATTGCTTCAAATGGAAGACCTGGTTTGGTTTTGTTCCTTCCTTTGTACTTTGTACTTGAGATTTTTTTCTTCCCTATTGCTTTGAAGAATTCATCTTTTTCTTTGTAATTTTTTTTTTTTTTGCCATTTGGATTACTAGATGTCTTGGTGTTGTTCTATTAGGTTCTATTTTGTTTGGTAATCTTTTTGTTTCTTTGATTTGTACAAATATCACTTCCAGAGAGTGGAAAAATTTTTTGCTATTATTTACATGACTACTTGTTCTTTCCCTTTTTCCTCCCCCTCTGGTATTCCATTTAGTTGTAGAATATTTCTTTTTTCTTTGTTCATTAAGTACCTTAAAATTTCTTCCAACGTTTTTCTTCTCATTTCTTTTTTTACTTCTTTTTTGTTGTTGGCTTGCATTTTGTCTTCAAATTCATTCATGTGATTATCTATGTTTGTAATTCTGCTATTATGGCTAGCATTATATTTTTAGTTTTTTAGTTCTCTTAATTCTATTTGTATGGATTCTCTCATCTTCTGATAGTTTTTTGAGTTGGTTGAATTGCTCATCTATGTATTTTTTAATTTCTTTATTTAGTGATTCCTTAAATTTCATTGCTAAGACATTAAATACTGATTTCAGGTTCTCATCTATAGGGTTTGTGCACTATGGAGGAATTGGAAATTTGCTAGGATTTCTCTCCATATCCCCAGCTGCTGATATCTTCCTTTTGCATTGGGAGGATTGGAGTGCTGGAATTTCAGGGTGTTAAAAAAAAAAGGTCTGTTTAATTGTGTAAGGGGTTGTTGGAGTTATATTGACCTTTCTGTCCTGAGCGGGCTTGGGGCTTTTGTGATGTCTGCTGGGAAGTCTGGGGGAGGAAGGGTTTGGAGGGGTTGTTTTGCACATGTCAAAATTACAGGGTCACCCAGGGATCCCTGCCCACTATTCCCACTGAGTTGGGATACCCCAGGATAGGGTTTTGGGGGAGAGGGGTTGGAGCTGTTCTCAATGGCCTTTTTGTCCTGACCAGGCTTGGGGCTTTTGTGATGGCAGCTTGGCTAATCATAAAATTTCTAACAGCAGTTATTATTATTATTATTATTATTATTATTATTATTATTATTATTTTGGTTTTTGGGTCACACCCAGCAGTGCTCAGGGGTTACTCCTGGCTCCATGCTCAGAAATTGCTCCTGGCAGATACGGGGGACCATATGGGGCACCGGGACTCAAACCGATGACCTTTTGCATGAAAGGCAAACGCCTTGCCTCCATGCTATCTCCCGGGCCCCCTAACAGCAGTTTTTAAAAGAGCTTATTTAATTCCTTTCAGTAACTTACTTGTACTGCATTTTGGTTATAAAGACTTTTTTCAGTATGTAAATTGCTTCCTTTAAAACTTCCAAGAGAGGAGCACAAAATGTACGAATGAGTAGTCTTAAATTAATTGATGGTAAAAGGATTTAGAAAGATTCCTGAAGAAAGTCATGGAGACCTCCTATAAATTTTTAAAATAATAGGAAAAAAATTGAAAAATCATTTGGCAGGTGTTTCTTAGCTTTTATATAAAAGTCTAAAAATACATGATAGCAAGATGAATAGTTGTTTATATTTTCTATGTGCATATTATTATGCTCTAATAATAATTAGGCATTAATTATCATTATGTTTGTGTGTAGAAACAATTATAGATAATTCAAATATATAAAGTATTCTTGCTTGGTTCTTTGACTTTATAAAATACAATCGAAGAAAAGTTTATTGGTATTTTAATAGAAGAGAATGCCTTCTTCTTTGAAGATGAGTACACTGAGACTCAGTGAAATTTTAATTAGCCAAAATTTTAAGATATGGGGAAGGTGATAAAGATATTGGAAACAGTCTTTCTTTATTATGAGACTATGAGATTTTCATCCAGTTTTTTCTATTAACAAAGAGTCAAACAGCAGTCCAGAGGAATAGTTCAATAGACTAAGTTAATGCTTTGCACGAAGGTACTACAAGATTCCCTAAGAACTACCAGGAGAAACATCCTAAAACAGAACTGAGAGTAGCTCCTGCGTACTGCAAATTCCCAAACTAATAAAATCTTAAAAGTATGAATGATGTTCCTGATGTTCCAGATTACAACTCATCAAATACTCATTTGAGCTATATATCTATATATATATAGATATATGTCTATATCTATATATATATCTATATATCTATATATAGCTATATCTATATAGCTATATATCTATATCTATATAGGTATATATTTATGCCACAAGTGATGGTACTCAGGGATTGCTCCTGGTTCTGTGCTCAGGGGTCATATCTAGAAGAGTACAGAGCCATATGTGATGCAAGAGATTGAACCCAGGTTGTCTGCTTAGAGGGAAAGTGCCTTACTTACTGTACTAATCTTCATTCCTAAAATATACATTTTCATAATCAGAGGTGCTACTCTAATTTAGAGAACCTTACAATAATATAGACATAGTTATCTGCTATTACAATAGAGAAGAATTTTAAAATGCTTAGTAAGATTTAAGTATTTTTATTGTTTTTGTTTTCTTGTTACTCTACTTTGTTCTTTCATTTCTCTATTTACTGAAAGATCCAGGCCATGCCTTACATGGCTCTGTGCTCAGTTGCCTCCTGGTGGTGCAAGGAGCAACTATGTGGTGCTGGAGATCAAACCTAGGTTCACTACATGTAAGATAAATGTCTTAACCTTTGTGCGATCTCTTTGGCCAGTTAGTATTTCTTAAATTCGCATGGTGTGTCAGGTATTTAGTGAAGTGGTGATAGTGTAATTCATTTCACAGTTTAAAAAAATACTAATGCATGGACTGGTGGTAGTGGTGTGCTATAGCTGCATGTCAATACTGTCAATTTAAAAATCATTAGAAGTATATTAATTTAATTATAGAACATTATTTTAAATAATAAACCTGAATAAATAGTTTGGAAGAAAAGAATCAATGCACAGAGATAGTCATATTCTCCTTCCTCCCCATCCCTTTTTCTCCTCCTCCCTTTTTCCTCATTGAAGAGGATCGTATAACTTGACCGTGATTGTCCACTGAATGATTTGTGGTGTTACATTTAAAACCAAACAGTCTAGCTTCAGAATCTGGTTTTTATCTCATTTCTTTCGCCTCATAGAGAATACCAAGCTCTCATGGTGTTTTATTTAAAATGTGCAAGCTAGACAATGAGAAATCAAGAATGCAGACACCACTTCTCGGTTTCTATTTCTTCAAAGTTGTATTCCCAATAGGTGGCAGAGTTACCCTGCCCATTAGTATTCAAGGTAGAATGCCACCTCTGTCTGACTACCTCTGCGTATGTCACTGTATCTGTCAAATTATAGGAATCAGGTCTTGTTGCAGTTTTAACATCCTTACTGAGCTACAATAACTTCCTCCCTGCTAGTTGGGCAATAGAGAAGCAGAGATGAAACTGTTGACTACACCCCAGCTGAAACTCAGCTGTGGTGAGAACAAGAGTCGTAATCCTGTGGGCACATTTTGCTCTCAGGCCGACTTGGATGCCTGATAAATCATGCTGAACAAATATAATTTGCAACTCCCAGGACTCTCTCCAAAGTCTTTGGGATTGATTCATGTCTGGAAAAGTCTGAATTGGGGCAAGAGAAAAAGATCTTTAAGCAGGTATGGAAAGCACTTAGCTAGAGCAGAATGCTTCTTTTTGGTATCACCTGCTTTTCCCCACTCCAGCTCTACAGGAAGTTTACAAAACCAGTCCTCACAAATAAAAAGCCCCAGGTAAAGAAAGACAGCGTGCAGAACCAGGCAGGCAAATCCGGGGGCTGTCTTTCACCCTTTCACATAAAAGAAAAAAAATGGGCTGAGGTAGCAAGTTTAAAATCATTCCAACCATGTTATTTCTACATGCTGTGGCTTGCAGGAGGCGAACTTTAAAACCAAAATACTGTGCTTAGGAGAGAAAACAAAGACAACGCAATAAAACTCCCTCAAGAACATTTATAATAAGTCACTTTCCATGTGCATGGATCAGCTGTCTCTTTGAAACACACACGTAGCTATTACAAAGTGGGCCGACAGTGCTCGGTTACTATAGAACAAAGAACTTTCCAAGAACAGTAGTCCCTGTCATAGTGAGATAGGTAGATTCAGACAAAGTACAGTCTGGCCGAACAAGACCTCACATTTTTTTAAAAAGATGAGGTTAGTAAGTATTTTCCCACAGATTAAAAAAAAGTACCACTAAAAGCACAATAATGGAAAATAAACAAGCATGTGAATGATTGTACACCCGAAGTCTATCACTTTCCATCATGCCTCCATCCTTAGAATTAAGAATTTTCACTGGCCTAACTCTGGAAACAGGAACTGGTAGAACACAGGAAACAATTAACCACTCATTGCATTATATCCAAATGTGTGTTAGCCTTGGGATTTTCCACTTGCAGATAATCCACCCATTGGACAATCTACCTCCCACCCATTGGTGACTGACCACCTTTACTAAGCGCAAGTTCCACATTCCATGCAGGCTTTCTGACCTCCAAAGCAAACCCTTTGTATTTAGAGATACCTTAAAATTAGTGATAAGAGTTAGTATTTACTGAACATGTTACTCTGTGTCAGACAGTATGCTCAGAACTATTCATATATTTCCTTCGTGAATACCCTGTGACCTATGTAATAGGATTATCTCAATTTTAAAGGTGACAAAACTAAGATAGAGATGTTACGTAATCAATAAATCTATAAGGCTCAAGTCTTGATTTTAATCACAGTCTTTACCTGCATATAGAGAAATTTTATCCAGGTCATGAGTCACACAGAGACAAATTTTTAGGTATGCCTTACTTGAATTTATAGCCTTTCCCTTTTCTTTCTCAGACCAATGTGTAGATCAGACTTTGGTTACAAATGTGAACTCTATTGGTTTTTCTGTGTGTCAATAGCTGTAGGAAAATATGTGAGAAAGCAGATTGAAGTTATTGATGAATTGACATTTGGTGAGATCTGCAGGTATTGTTATACCTACGATAGTTGTATGGTTAAGATGCTTGAATGGTTTTATATTAAAAGCATTTATGAGCTCTCTCATGAATGAGAGCAGTGAGAATCAGAGAAGCAAATTTCTTTCCAGTCATGCTCTTGATGCTGAATTTTCACATGGTGAAAATGACTGCATGATGATGATAATCTGAGAGCCTGCCTTGTTCTCTATACACACCCATGATTTCATATAACTGTTGAGGCACACTAGTAAACAACTTCCTTTCTATCTTAATTGGCTAAAAACTCAAGTAGGTTTGGTTCTGGGAAGCACAGAATTCATTATAATTCACCTTCTCCAAGGGATTTCTCCATCCAAGTTCTCGTTCTTGTGAGTGCTGGTCACAGTAGGCAGCATCTTAGGACAGAAATATCTGAATCATCTATGACTCCTCTGCTTCCTTCACCTCCCAACCTTCAGTTCATCTTGTGAAATATGTCCTAGACTCAACCCTTTCTTTCCATTCCTCCTACCAGTCCTTGGAGCTAGATTTCATTGTTTCACCTCTGAATTTCTTCAGTATTATTTTGCTGTTATTTTTGAAAGGGCTATTATGTCTATTTTGTGATTCTTATCATTAAATCCCCTAAAACACATCTTAGAACCTACCAAGTTTCAACTGTTCTTTTTCTGAGAAGTGCATTGTAATCTGGATTTTTAAAATCAGAGTTCATGCAACTTGATTATTTTTTTGTTCTATCTTTACTGCCTGTGGCTAGCGGCTCTGAATACCATGCACACAGTCTATGTTCATACCTTTTGGCTGTACATGCTCATGTCCTATTATGGTGTCTAGCAAACAAAACAGGTTCGCTTCTAAGACTTGTTCTTTACATTCCTCTAATCCTTGTGATTATTCCTCCTTTGATATTCTCATGCTGATGAATTGACTAAAAGTGTTATTCAAATACTTTGTGCTTTACTTGATATTCATTGATCAGACAGTACATTCACAGCAGAAATGACTTCACAAAATTAGTTCCTAAAATAAGAGTGTGATATATTGATCAAAATGAGATACAGCTTGAAAGATTGATGTGATTAAGTCAAGTTCAAAATTCGGGACTGGAGCGATAGCACAGTAATAGGGTGTTTGCCTTGCATGGATCTGCCCAAAACAGATGTGGGTTCCATCCCCAGTGTTCCATATGGTCCCCCAAGCCAGGAGTGATTTCTGAGCACATAGCCAGGATTAACCCCTGAGCATGACCAGATATGGTCCAAAAACCCAAAAAATAAAAAAATCACCTGAAGATGGAAGAGAACATCAAAATTGATGTGCATGGGATAGGAGTAAAAGACAAGAAGGTAGCTTCTTTTTTAGTTTGGGCTTTATTTCTCAAATTTGAGAAATTAGTCACAATTAATAAATATTAACTTATTAATATTAATAAATATTAACTTGTTAATATTTATTAATATTGATAAAATGTATCTGGAATTCTAATATTGAAGAAAGAATATTAGAATAAATATAAAGGCCTTTGTGTCTACTGTCAGATCCACCTGGTTATTTCCTTCATGAATACTGCAAAGATCTTATAAAACATACAAAGGATTTTTGAGTACGAAAGATTTATGATTTGTTTCTTGCTTAAGTTCCCAAAAATATTAGATTATCTTTTGAGTTTCACAGCAAAACCTCCTTCATTTATTTATTATTCCATCTGCAAATCAGTAGTTGACAACTTCTTGTGAAACATTACTGACTCTATAGTTGTCACAGAAACTAGGATTAGGAGTTTATTTCCATTAGTATTCTGAAATGAGTTTTGGAAGCAACTGGAGGCACAGGAAGTACAGGAAGCCCTGATATTAATATCTATGGATGACTAACCTTCAGCTAGTAGTCATCCCTCTCTCTCAGCTCTTGCCCTTCTCTCATGGAATGCAGATGGACACACCTTATGCCAGATAAGCTGACAAAAGGATTTCTCAACTAGTATCCTCTTAGACTGAGTACATAGAGTTGCATCACAGACCGGAAATAACTTGAACTAGAATAAAACTTATTTTAACAAGTATAAAGTAAACAATGACTTTTAATTATATAGTTTTTTAATTTTTATCAAAACCATTTTAATTTACATAGTTATTCATAGTTGGGCTTCAGATATACAATGTTTAATACCAATCTCACCAACAGTGTTAATCTTCCTCCACCAATGTTCTTAAAGTATATCTCGTACCACACGCTTAGCCCCCACACTGCCAGCATAACAGATCTTTTTAATTTTGGTTGTTAAAATTTGGGTCTTATTATTTCATTTCTGTTGACTCTAACTTGGATATTTAGTTCTGCCTTTTCTTAACACCATCAATGCACTTGGGACCTCTTGTCCCCTAACCACAATCCTTTCATATTTGTGTTTCTCATCCTCCACTAAATTTTTCCTTCTCCTTGATATACTCTGGAGCCTAGAGTGTTCTCAATAACCCACATTTAAACAATTGCATTTTATTCATGCAGTTATTTTAAATATCACACACAAGTGATCACATTCTATAGGTATCCTTATTCTGGCTCACTTCATTTAACATATCTTCCAGATCCATCCATGTTTAAGAAAGTTGCATGATTGTATCATTCCTTACAGTTATGTAGTATTCCATTGTATATATGTACCACATCTTCATGATCCACTCATCTGTTGTTGGACATCTAGGTTGATTCCAACTCTTAGCTATTGGTCTGAATGCTGGAATGAATAGTGATACATAGATGTGCATACATCCTTTTGGATTAATGATTTTCTTTCCTGAGGAAAGTGAGATTTCTGGGTTGTATGGCAGCTCAGTTTTCAATTTACTGAGAACCCTGACTGAGAACCTTTACTGAGAACCCAGACTGTTTTCTATAGAGGTTGGATCAGCAGCATTCCCACCAGTAGTGGATGAGAGTTCCTTTTTCATCAATACCTGCCAGCACAAATTGTTCCAAATATTTTCGATATGTGCCATTCTCACTGGTGTAAGATTATATCTTATTGTATTTTTATTTTTTACTGTATATTATATATTATCCCTACATTTGGTGACTTATCTTAAAGGTTTCTTTAAGGTGACTGGATCACTGTAATAGACGATGGGAGCCACGTCTTCTCTTTCCTTTTTCTTGAAGAGCAGAGGAACTCCACTTACTTTCAGATAGGAAACTAATTTACCAAGTTCATAGAAGATAAATAATTGAATATAACATTGTCATAATTAGAGAATTTGTTGCATGCTGAGATCTAAATATCTTTTGATATTTTCAAGTACTCCACTGATACTACAGCTGGATTTAACAAAGTGTTATCATCTAATCCTCCTTTACTTATCTGAAGCATAGGCCTGGGCAAAGGATCAGAAGTGAGAGGCTTAGTCTATTGCATGCTTTTCTTGTACTTTTCCCAGTGATGCTGTCATTAAGCCTTCAAGGCATCATGCAAGAAACTGGCTTACCGAATCTTAGTCATTTCATGCCACTATCACTATTCAAGTTGTCTCATCCTCTTTGATTACATCACATCATATCTTTTTAAGTTTGTTTATTTTAATTTTTGAGACAAACTCAGTTATGTTCAGGATTTACTTCTGGATTAGCACTCAGAAATCACCCCTGGTGGGTACATAGAACCATATGGAATGATGGTGATAGTATCCAAATTGGCCACATACAAGGCAAATGCCTTATGTGCTGTACTGTCTCTCTAGCCCATTTTCTTTTGTTTTGATGAGTGAAGTAGTATTTTTTTAGTAGAAATTTGCTCTCATGAAGAAAGGTCATCAAATATTTTAGAATTTCATTCTGTCCCAGAATAAGAATGATTCATAACATTTTTAAAGAAAATAAAATATCTTTTGGAGGAGCAAATGTTGGCATATAATACTGATATACTTTAGTGATAAAAATTCGCATCCTAACCATACAAAACATACATCAAAGTCCTAATTTATCACTACCACAATCAAATGCTCTACTCTTTCCCCTTTGTTCTCCCTTCCATTTCTCCTATAATAACTTCAGTCCTGATTAGAATTCAATAATTTATTTTGGTTTGACTTTGTCTGGTTTCTTTCTTTATATCCTATATATGAAAGCAATCATCTTGTACTTATTTTTCTCTTTCTGGCTTAAAAATAAAATATACATTTTGTTATATTTTAAAACATTTATATATAAATTTATCATATAAATTATTAATACTATTTAAGAAGCAATTTGGGAAGTGAGAGTAGAGACTCCAAAGAAGTTGATCTGGGTTCAAATATAAAAGTTTTAGATACGCCTTTTAGTCACTGAGTGTTGGTTTCCATATTCACATATTGAGTTTGATAAAGTCTCCTCTTGTATAAAATTATTGTGAGAATGAAATAAATACATAGATAACAATCTGGCATAGAACTAGGTTAAGTTTTTATGTTATGTTTATAACATTATATATAAGAGTATTAATAATTTGATATTATGAGATAAGTTAGTATCTCTTCATTACTTGACACTTAAAGAAATGGAGGATGAGAGAATTGAAGTTAATCAATCTAATTTTCTCATTTATTCTTGCCTTTATTATATATTTAAGCTACAGTTATGTTTGTAAAGATGAACAAAACCCATGAGCTCTCAAGTGAATCTAGTGTACAGGGGGGTACTTAGAATACAAGAAACTATAAAGATAAATATGCAATGAGATAAATTCTACAATGGAATTCAGTACAAAACAAAAGAAACAAAAAAAAAGTTTACTGGGATTAGGGCCGAGATTATAATGGGATAAGTACACTGCAAAATTTTAGAGATTCACAAATCTTAGTGATTAAGATCAATCCTATTTCAACACTAAAATAATTAAACCTAAAAATTTCGGTCCTGCCAATCTCATTTCAGTCTAAGATATCAAAAGTCTACAACAAATAAAATATTGAATTTTAAAAGTTTATATGAGCAACAAATCACAATATGAAACCAGGTCAAGATCAGAATCACTGATGTTTGCCACGGGCTTCAGCAGCATTCATCCTGGGATAATCAGGAAAGGCTTTCTGGAAATGTTTTTTGCCTTAGCTTTAAGTGTTGAAGAACAAGCAGGGGTTGTTACCATGACAGCATGTGTCCTACTTTCTAACGGAGAGCAGTCAACATAATCGAAACACTGAACATGAAAGTGTTAGATGTGTCAAGAGTCTTCAGGGGCCGGAGAGGTGGCGCTAGAGGTAAGGTGCCTGCCTTGCAAGCCCTAGCCAAGGAAGGACCGCGGTTCGATCCCCGGGCATCCCATATGGTCCCCCCAAGTTGGGGCGGTTTCTGAGCGCTAAGTCAGGAGTAACCCCTGACCATCAAACGGGTGTGCCCCCCAAAAAAAAGAGTCTTCAATCTGCTGCTTTATATGAAGGAAAATATTTGTTGTGATTATTAGAGGACTAACTTTACTTTGAGAAGATGCAAAGTTGTTTTGTAAATTAGTTTTGATTTTAAAGGTTGATGAATATAAATATTTGTTTTGGACCCATGTTCAGTGGTGGTCAAGAATTACTCATTACTTATTCTGGCTCTCCTCAGGGGTCATTGCTGGTGGATTTGGGGGACTAAATGTGTGAAACCAGAGATTGAACCTGGTTGGCAGAATGCAATCAGCTTACTGTTGCACAATCTCTACAGTCTTTGTATGTTGGTCTTTTTCTGATTGGAAAAATACCTGTTCACTATTAAAAATTTAAATAATGTCTTCTCCAAAAACTGGAAATCGAGCTCCTATATGATTCAGCTATACCACTCCTAGGAATATACCCTAGGAACACAAAAATACAATACAAAAACCCCTTCCTTGCACCTATATTCATTGCAGCACTATTTACCATAGCAAGACTCTGGAAACAGCCAAGATACCCTTCAACAGACTAATGGCTAAAGAAACTGTGGTACATATACACAATGGAATATTATGCAGCTGTCAGGAGAGATGAAGTCATGAAATTTTCCTATACATGATGTATATGGAATCTATTATGCTGAGTTAAATAAGTCAGAGAGAGAGAGAGTGAGAAAAAATGCAGAATGGTCTCACTCTATCTATGGGTTTTAAGAAAAATGAAGGACATTCTTGCAATAATAATTTTCAGACTCAAAAGAGAAAAGAGCTGGAACTTCCAGCTCACCTCATGAAGCTCACCACAAAGAGTGATGAGTTTAGTTAGAGAAATTACTACATTTTGAACTGTCCTAATAATGAGAATGTATGAGGGAAATGGAAAGCCTGTCTAGAGTACAGGCAGGGGTTGGGTGGGGAGGAGGGAGATTTGGGACATTGGTGATGGGAACGTTGCACTGGTGATGGGTGTAAAGAACATCTTTACATGACTGAAACCCAAACACAATCATGTATGCAATCAAGGTGTTTAAATAAAATATATATATAAATATAAATAATGTCATTTAAGTGTGTATAATGTATAGTGTAATCAGTGCTGTGTAATCTTGTTTTCTAAATCATTAACATATCAGTGCAGACTTTTTGTATAAGTAAATCACAGCACATGCACACACACACACACAACAAAATATAGCCATCACATTCAGTTAATACCTTAGGAAGGCCTCCAGGAGTACTAGAGAAGATGGCTGAGAAGAGCTGATTATGGATGGAGCAGGGAGTTTTGGTTTTAAGTCTAACTTTCACTTTAGTTTCCCTTTACATTATCTCTTGATAGCCTCAAAGATATTTTTTTTATATTTTGGGCACTATTCTCTTCAAATTCATTCTTCTCTCAGACTTTTACATCCAGATTTATTTGAAGAACAGAGAAATCAATCTTTGTATGATAGTTTTCAGTACATAGCCTGTCATCACCTTTTATTTCAGACTGTCCAAAAAGAAATGATCACAATTTGGTACAAATTTTAGGTGAGAAATGTGGTGAATGGAAGAAAATATAAAAAGGAGTCATGCCACATTATTAGAATCATGCCACATTAGCAGATTTTCTTCTTTGCCTTTTTTCTTTGTCTTCATAATTACATATATATGAACCGGAGATGCCTTGCATGTGGCCAATGTAGGTATGATCCCCAGAATCCCATATGAACTCCAACTCTGCCAGGAATGTTCTCTGAGCATAGAACCAGAAGTCAGCTCTGAGTACTACCAGATGTAGCTACAAAACAAACAATTAAACAAAGCAAACAAAAATAATGACAAATATTCTGAACCCCCTAGTACTTCCATCAGAATCATTGAGGCATACCTACTAACATATATAGACTCCAGGATATTATCTTAGGTTTTTATGATTTGTCATTTTGTGGTAAAAGTAGAATAAAAAATTGCAGAGAAGAGCAGGAAAGAGGTACTGCTGATGGTGAATGAATGGCATGGAAACTTTCCTCAGTGATTCTATGTAACCTGAAATTAAAAGTCACATTATTCTCTTCTTTCTAAATATCTTTTCTCTTCCTTTCCTTTACTTTTCTGGGGCGAGGGTGTGGGGGAGAATGGATCACATTTTGTCTGTGCTCAGGAATCACTCCTGACTATGCTAAGAAGAAAATATCTGGTGCCAGGGATTGAACCTAGTTTGGCTATATACAGGCAAGTTCTTTCCCACTGTGCTATCTCTCTGAACCTCAAATATCTTTCATTTTGTCTGCACTCAGGAATCACTCCTGACTATGCTAAGAAGAAAATATCTGGTGCCAGGGATTGAACCTAGTTTGGCTATATACAGGCAAGTTCTTTCCCACTGTGCTATCTCTCTGAACCTCAAATATCTTTCCTAATTTTACATTAGTTGAATCTTCTACTAGCTCATTATTATTAAAACAAATCTGGCAGGGATTAAATTCTTGAATAATTTCAGGGAAGAACATGCCTCCACTGAGTAACTTTTTAGTAGCATCGAAAAGCTTGTCAGCATTTTTTACCACATTTTAGAACTTGATCTTATTAGATCTTACTAGAACTATAATCTTAAAGAATAGACAGCACACAATTTTTCATATCTCCTATTAAATACATCATCTTCAGGTCAGTAGAACAAAGGAGAATAATTTTTCTCAGTGGGTTCTGTCAGATGGAGTACAAGGAACTATCCTAATTTTTCAACTTTTATGTACAAATGATTTCCTAATTAAATTGCATTTTAGAGCAACTAAGTCATGTAAACAATGACTTCACATTTTAACATTTCTAACATGATATCACTTTACTTCTAGTTTTATAAATATTAGAATAATAAAATGTCAAAATCATTTAACTGTCTCGAAATTGCTGTCCTATATGTGACAAAGAGCCTTCTGAATATTTCATACTTGGTAATATTATCAGTGGGTGGTGAGATACAGATTTTTATTTTCTTCTCTTTTTTATTTTTTAAATATGAAACGCTTCACTAATTTGCATGTCATCCTTGCTCAGGGGCCATGCTATTCTCTGTATTGTTCCAATTTTAATATATGTGCTGCTGAAGTGAGCACGAGATACAGATTTTTCACCTTAAACTGCTTGCAGGCTAATTGTTGGGAAACACACACCCATATTTTTTCACTCTATAAGTTGCACCTGACTATAAGATGCACATAGTTTTTAGATGCTCTCTTCCCCTGAACTCAGGCTCCATAAAAAGGGGAAAGTGTATCTTATGGATGAAAAACAAGGTAAATGTCACATGCAATGATAAACTTTAAAAATACAAATATAGTTTTTGGCAACATGTTATGCATAAAGTTGGCGAAACATTTACTGAATAATAGTGACATGTAACAACAGAGAAAATACTTAGGAAGCTAACCTCATTAAGTAGGAAAACTAATAAAAACTTTAGAAAAGGGAAGAAATCATTCTCAATATAATTAAAATTTATGACAGGGCTTAAGAATGGAAAGAGAAAATAGAAAATGTTAAATATGCAGCAAGAAGTGAGCCATGTAAGAGAAAGGGAAGGTTATGATCAAACTTGTTATTCTCAGGCTGAGACTAGAGAAACTGATGTGGTCAACATAGAGTCTTGTATTGAGAGATGAGACCAAGTTGGTGGAGGTCAATAGCATAGGTTTTCAATTCTAGACCTAGGAATATGGATTTTATCTTAAAGAAGTTTGTGAGAAGTTATTTTAGTTTTTATTTAATTTTTGGTTTTTGGGTCACACACAGCAGTGCTCAGGGGTTAATCCTGGCTCTACACTCAAAAATAATTCCTGGCAGACTCAGGGGACCATATGGGATGCCGGGATTTGAAACAACATCCTTCTGCATGCAAGGCAAACGTCCTATCTCCATGCTATCTCTCTAGCTCCTAGTTTTTATTTTTAAACAGGCTCACAGTCTAATGGATTTTGAAATATTTTCTAGCATCATTGTTATTCTTCCAGATATTTCTATCATAGTCCAAGTAGTTAGGCCACAATAGTTATCTATTGCTCTACAACAAATTGCCTCTGAAAACTTAGTGGCAACAGCATTGGACATTCGGATGAGTTACTGTGAATCAGAGATTTGGGAGTGGCTTATCTCTGTGGTTTTGACTTGGAGTCTCTCATGAGATTGCCACTGAGATTTTAGCTAAGGCTACAAGGAAATGATTTCTTAATAATGAGGGTTGGCAGATCTACTTTGTGAGTTAGATTGTCCATGTGACAAGCAAGTTGATAGCAATGATTGGGAGAAGCTGCTTTTTTTTCTCTCCTTCATAACATGTAGTTGACTTGTATAGACTTGGTAATCTAAAAGACAAGAAGAAGCTGGGCATTTTATAAGGTCCTTTCAGAAGCCTTCAAGTAGCACTTCTGCCATTCAATAGAAACAAGATTTTAATCTGACCCATATTTAATGGAAAAGAAAATTAGGTTCCACCTTTGAATGAAGAAAAAAGTGTTAATGATTCTGCAGACAATTTTAAAACCACTACATAGACCACCAAGATCCAGTGGTGTACATGTCAGAAATATTCTACTCTACCATTACAGAGAATTATTTTTGGGGGCCACACTGCATTCCTAATACCAGTAGGCTAATATCTCTGGGTCATGCACAGTACTCTAACATGAAGGTATTGTTAAGTATTTTTGAAGGATTCCTGTTTTATAGATGAAGATATTTCTCATCAGAGATATAAGTAGTAGGTCTCAAGAAGCATTGAAGCCAAAATTGAATATGGTGTTAATCACATCTATTTTTGCTTGTTTGCTTAATTAATATAGTTATTTAAGCACCATGATTACAAACAGTTTGTAGCTGTGTTTCAGTTATAAAAAAGGAAAACCTAGGGCTTTGAGGTGGTGCTAGAGGTAAGGTGTCTGCCTTGCAAGCTCTAGCCAAGGAAGGACCACGGTTCGATCCCCCAGCATCCCATATGGTCCACCCAAGCCAGGGACAGTGGGTAATTTCTGAGCGCTTAGCCAGGAGTAACCCCTGAGCATCAAATGGGTGTGGCCAAGAAAACCACAAACAAAAAGAAAACCTGCCTTCACCAGTGCGACATTCCCACCTCCCAATGCCCCCATCTTTGCTCCTCCCCCACACCCTCACTGTATTTGAAACAGGCATTCTATTTCTCTCACTAACTACCATTGTCATGATAGATATCAGTGTAGTTATTTCTTTAACAGCACTGACCACTCTTTGTGGTAAGCCTCATATCATGGACCAGAACTTCCAGTCCTCAACTCTATTGTTTCTGGGTATTATTACAATAATGTCTTTTATTGTTCTTAAATCCCAAAGATGATTGAGGCTATTCTATGTTTATCTATCTCCCTCTGGCATATTTCACTCAGCATAATAGTTTCCATATCCATCCATGTATAGGAAAATTTCATGACTTCAATTTTTTTGAGGGGTTGCATAGAATTTCATTGTGTATATGTATCACAGTTTCTTTAGCCCCTCTTCTGATGTCAGGAATCTGGGTTATTTCCAGATTCAGGCTACTGTAAATATAACTGAAATGAATATAGTTGTATAAAAGGCATTTTTGTGTTTCTGTGTTCCTAGGTTACATCTCTAGGAATGTATAGCTGGATCATATGGGAGCTCAATTTCCAGTTTTTTGAGGAATTTCTATATCATTTTCCATAAAAACTGGACTAAATGGTATGCAATTTGTCAAAGAGAACCACACATCTCTCTTAAAAAAAACTGCCCTTTGCAATTGGCAGTTATCAGAATCCTGTCTGGAATATTAGAGAGTCACTGGCACTTTAGATTCACCCCCAAAATGTGTAAATTTGGAGTCACAATACATAAAAGTTGAAAGATGTGAAGAAATTTATTGAAAGTTACTTCTATTCATTGGAAAATGGGGAAATACAGGCCAGAATGTTTATGTCTTGGACAGGTTTTGTCATATTCATTGGAACAGATACTATGCGTGGAGTGTATAAAATCTACACTCTAATGGAATGTGGAGGGATATATGGAGATAAGGGAGATATGGAGCTTTTATGGTTTGGTACTATGATACTCTGAACTAATGAATCTACAAGTGGATTCTGTATGGAATAATTGTTTCATAATAGGTCATCATTTCAAATATGCTGTAGGGATTATGTTTCTTTCACAGGTATATAAAGAGCTGAAATTTAAGGTCTCAGTTATCAAATTTAGGGACTGGAGTGCTAGCACAGCCATAGGGCATTTGCCTTGCATGCAACTGACCCAGGACAGACCTAGGTTTGATGCAAAACATCCTGTATGGTCCCCTGACCCTGACAGGAGCAATTTCTGAGTGCAGAGCCAGTAGTCACTCCTGAGCACTACTAGGTGTGGCCCAAACATCGCCCAAATTATAAAATTTATCTTTAGTTTTATGTGCAATTTTTTCATCAGATGTAAAATCTCAAGTGTAAATGACAATAATCAGTAGATTTCAAAAGTAGATGCAATTTTGCTGAATCCTGTGTTAATTCTTAGTAATGCAGTCAAAACTACAGAATAAGAGACTTTTTTTCCGCAACATCAATGTAATATAAGAGTGTCAAATTTTAGCATAAATAAAACCTAATGCAAATGGACAAGAGTGGGATTAGATTAAGCTCAAATATTAGGAAGTTTGCCCAAGGTATTAGAATCATGATTTTGATTCTTACTTTCATTACATTAACTAGGCATTTTGCTGTGTATTCATTAATTTGTGTAAATTTCATTTTAATTAAAAATATTATTATAGCTTAAATAACATGGTCATAATAGTGTTGACATATACCATAAATATATATAAAGTTACTCCACCATTATAAAAATGTTACTCCATTATAAAAATGTCCAAGACCACCACCGATGTGGAAATTATGTTACTTTTAGTCCACCATGTTTATTTTTATTATGTTTGGGAGGTCATATCTGGTAGTGTTTAGGACATAATCTTGGAAAAGTGCTCAGGAGTTATTTCTGGGAGTGCTCAGGGAACCCTATGCAATGCTAGGTATTGAATGCTAGGTATTGAACTGGGATCTACTGAATGTAAGGCAAATAACCTAATCTATCTCTCAGGCTCACCATTTTTTTTAATTTTAAAAAAGAAAGAAAAGTTATAATATTTATGTAAATTTTATGCCAGGATTAAACCATCTCCTCATGCATTTGATGCACTTGCTCTACCACTAAGCCGCATTCTCAGCCCTTATTATTTTTAGATAAAAATTAATTAAAAATTTAATCAGGATATATATTAGACATGGTCCTAAAATCCACAATGCATTTCATAATTATATTTGATAATAATAAAGGAATGCATTATATTTTAAGAAATACAACTTTTGGAGAAAGGTAAAATTAGCAAAACTTTAAAATTCATGAGTAAGATTTGAAGTTCATCCTAAGGAATGCAAATATGATAGTCGCTTTTGCACATTGCAGAATGGGAAAATTTTCAAGGAAGAAAGAAATGGCCTAGATTCAGTATGGTGAGAATATAAAGTGCATTTGTGTTAGGGAACCTTCCCTGTTCCACCTCATTAGGATAATTTCATCTCTACTTCTCCCTCCTTTATACTTGCTATTTATTATAAATGCATTTATTTATTCATTTATTTGTTTTCCTGGTCCTACTCTGTGGCCAGATATGAGCCTTTCCTTTCTGTCAAATATTAGCTGTACTTGTTATATATCAGATATTCTATAGATAAACAAATGAACCCTTCCAATTCTATTAGGCTCTACAGAAAAATGAGTTTGAATTTGTAATATAGAACCAAGAGATCCAAATTCTCAAAGATTTAAGTATTGATATTAGTGTGCAATTATTTGGTAATCAGTAGTATGAGATAGGTGGCATAGATTAATCAGATAGCAGAATAAAACTGATATAGAAAGTATAAACTGGTGTCAGAAAAATAATTAATTCTTGAAAAAAGTGATAAGCTAACTAGCATAATTGGAGAAAAAAATAAAAGAATGATTAAATGAAGTCTTAAAGATATGGGAATAATGAGTCAGTAAGTGATGGTAGAAATTGTAAGTGGGGGACAAAGAAATGGTTAAAAATAAGAGCACTTTTCTGATTTAATTGGGAAGTCTAAGAGATTAGAACTCCCTTTTATTTAAAACTGTTTTCAGTGCTGTAAAAGTCCTGGGTATCATTGTGATTGTCATTCTATAGATGAGAAAATTAAAATTCTTGAGAAAGTAAATAGAGTCTGATGATAAAACACATGGGCCTTGGTCAGAATCCCCTATTCAAGTCTCAGTTTGAATGGAAAAGTCATTTAAGTTTCTTAGTATTTTCATCAGCAATATATGATAGCAAATCATATAAAATAGCATGTACTACTAAACTATGTGGGATATTACAGAGAAGAGAACTGATAGTGTATAGATGCATTTAAGTGTTCAAGGAAAGATCATTAGATTGTAAAATTTCCCAAATTAAATAGCTAATATATGGGAAATTCCTTATGTATCCCTTAGACAAATCTGTTGAGGTTAGAGAGAAAGTAAAGATACAGGGGACAGAATTGTGAAAATATTATTTTTTTACTACCTAAGGTACACACTTTTTGCTGAGGCTTGAAGTATCATTGAACTGATGTTTGAGGAAATCAGAAATCGATGATTCCTAATCCCAGCAGTCTAAAGTATCTTATGATTTGGAAAAAGACTTGTTTTTTGGTGTCTGTATTCATATATTATGTTACATATGAGACATTATGCCAAGAGAAATACACAGGATAAAATTCCTCTTTAATGACAAATTAGTCCTATATTCTTTAGTGACAACCACTGCTAATGGAACTTGTTTTCCTTCTTGAGCCTGCACTTTAAACTAAAGAACTAAATATGCTATATTAACTGTTTATAGTGTGAAACCAAATACATTTTAATAGAACCAACATTGAAATTTCTATACCCAACATTATGCAGGAGAGATAAATTGTTAAATATTTTCTGAAAGCAGAAATATTCAGCTTTCTAGCTGAATTTTTTTTTT
>PVKC010007979.1:5542-22690 GCA_004027635.1 Crocidura indochinensis | reverse complement strand
CGCCAAAAATGGGCGGAGTCCTTCTAGAGGCGCTCATCATCGGTTTGAGAGACAAAGGGGAAAAAGAAGGTGAAACTCCTAAACAGTGCAAAAAGAAGTGTCAAATAAAATAACCAGTGAGCACTCCAACAATAAAGATAAGCACCACATAAAATCCATGGTCTTGAGATAAAACAAAAAACAAAACAAAACAAAACAAAAATGTGACTGAGAGAAAAGAAAAATAAATAAATATGAATGGAGACAATAACTTCGTTAACCACACCAAAACAAAGAAATTGGCAAATAGTAGATAGATAAATACGGAAAAAAAATAGTTTTGTGCTTTTTGCTATTTTTTCCCCTCCTGCATAGGCACAGCAAATATTGGGGTCATTCGAAAAGGAATTTCCTTGGCCTACAAGATATAGGGTTTCTCCACCCTTGGAGTATATTGTCATGGGATCAACTATATTCACCTTTCTGCTTCTCTGAGTTTAACTCTTCTAGATGTCTTATATAAGTAGAAATTACCAGCATGTCTAACAGCAGATGAATGAAT
Organism: Crocidura indochinensis; assembly: GCA_004027635.1. Taxonomy (NCBI): domain Eukaryota; kingdom Metazoa; phylum Chordata; class Mammalia; order Eulipotyphla; family Soricidae; genus Crocidura; species Crocidura indochinensis. The sequence continues at coordinate 22,149 of PVKC010007979.1, read as the reverse complement.
AAAGAAAATGTATGTACATATATATGCATTTGTATATAATGTAGAATGGTAAATCACAAAAACTGAGAAAGTCCTGCCATATATAACAATATGCATGAAACCTAATGACATTAGATGAGTTAAACAACCCATTTTCCTTATCTAAAACTGATATTTGACTGGAATATTCCCTACGGAGTAATGCTTGTCTTTATGTACCTAATTTGTGCAAAACCTTTAATATTATATCTATACTTATATGACAGGATATATGAACTTGACTCTACTAACTTCTGACCACCAAATCTCTATAGATGCTGCCTACTTGTTAACAATCTTATATCCATCTTCAGCCAATTCCCTATTAAATATCCCAGTAACAGTTATGAACCTTTTACACATCTCTCACACTGTAATTCATTTCCCACATGATCATCTCTTATGTCGATCTGTTCTCTTTTGAAGTTCTCAGATAACAATCTTTCCACATAATCATTTCAAGTTATGCCTTATAATTCCCATTTATGCCCTGGGGTTTCCCACTCATAGAAACTCTTTCCAAATTACACTATTAAAATTGAGCCCACATTTTTTTCTACTGAATGTCTAAACCATATTTTGAGCCACATGGGGTTTTCAAACCCCAAATTTTCTCACAAGAATCTTTATTCCCCTTCAAATATTAGACTCCAAAACATGATTTATGAGAAACCAAAGAAAAAATAATCTGTGATCTATCAACCAATTTAATATATATATTAAATAGTTCTCCAGAAGAACTATCCAATTCAAAAATAGAGTATTCCACATCAGAAAATTTCACATGTTCTAGGTGTCTTGTCTAAGAATCTAAAGGACAGGTTCAAGATGGCATTTAAGGAAGGACACTTGAACATCAAGACTCCAAAGGTCAAGTGATTATGTCTAGGGGTTGGAGCAATAGCACAGTGGTAGGGCTCTTGCACTGCATACAGCCAACCTGGGACAGACCTAGGTTTGTTGTCTGGCATCCCCACATGGTCCCCCAAAGCCTGCCAGGAGCAATGTCTGAGTGCAGAGCACAAGTAACCACTGAGCACTGCCGGCTGGGACCTAAACACAGAAACAAAAAAAAAATGTGATTATGTCTAACAAAATTCCAAAATCCTTTCGTTCTTTTTGTCAAAAGTCCTGCTTTCTATTATCAGTTTTGCTTCACTAATGTTTTGTTTTGTTTTTGTTTTGTTTTGTTTTGTTTTTTGCTTGTTTTTGGACCATACCCTGTGACGCTGAGTGGTTGGTTACTCCTGGCAATGTGATCACAAAACACTCCTGGCTTGGGAGACCATATGGGACACCAGGGGATCGAACCACAATCTGTCCTGGGTCAGCAGTGTATCAGGCAAATGCCCTACTACTGCACCATCACTCCGGCCTCACTATGTTATTATTTTTGTATTTTTATAATCCTACTCTACTGAGGTAAGCTAATCATGAATGCAAGCTTTATACACAAAATAGTATTCATTATTGGAATCATACATACTAAAATTTTTGTTACTATATACTCTGTAATGATGTCCATGACACAAAATTCTTTTTATCTGAGTTTCAGGAAGAGAAAGAGGAAGAAAAAAGAAGAGGAAGGGAGCCGGAGAGATAGCATGGAGGTAGAGCATTTACCTTGCATGTTGAAGGATGGTGGTTCGAATCCTGGCATATCATATGGTTCCCTGAGCCTGCCAGGAGTGATTTCTGAGCATAGAACCAGGATTAACCCCTGAGCACAGCTGGGTGTGACCCAAAAATAAATAAACAAATAAATAAAAAACGAAGAGAAAGAAGAAGAAGGAAGAAGAGGAAGAGGAGGAGAAGGAGGAGGAGATGAAGAGGAAGAAGATAATGATGATGATAATGATAAAGAAGAAGATGATGATAGGTGTGAAGAAGGGATTATTGAATTGTATTTTTGTGTTCCTAGATCATAACCCTAGGAGTGGTATAGGAACTCAATTTCCAGTTTTGGAGGAATCTCCATATCACTTTCCATAAAGATTGGACTGGACAGCATTCCCATCAGCAGTGAATGAGAGTTCCTTTCTCTCCACATCCCCACCAACACTACTTGTTCTCATTTTTTGTGATGTGCACACCTATACTCATTGCAGTGCTACTTACAATATCTGGAATAGCTGGAAACAACCAAGATGCCCTTCAACAGATGAATGGCTAAAGAAACTATGGTACATATACACAATGAAATATGCATTCATCAGGAGAGATTAAGTCATGAAATTTTCTTATACATGATGTACATGGAATCTATTATGCTGAGTAAAATAAGCCAGAGGTAGAGAGATAGATGCAGAATAGTCTTGTTCATGTATGGATTTTAAGAAAAATAAGAGACATTTTTGCAATAATTCTCAGATCAAAAGAGAGGAGGGCTGGAAGGTCCAGTTCACAACATGAAACTCACCACAAAGAGTGATGAGTGCAGTTAGAGAAATAACCACATTGAGAACTATCATAACAATGTGAATGAATGAGGGAAGTAGAAATCCTTTTAGAGTACAAGCAGTGGTAGGGTGGGGAGGAGGGAGATTTGGGACATTGGTAATGGAAACGTTGCACTGGTGAAGGGGGGTGCTCTTTATCTGACTGTAACCCAACCACAATCATATTTGTAATCAAGGTGTTTAAGTAAAGATATTAATAAGAAAAAACAATGAAGCACTTACACAGAAGAAGAAGAAGAAGAAGAAGAGGAAGAAGAAGGAGGAGGAGGAAGAAGAAGAAGAAGAAGAAGAAGAAGAAGAAGAAGAAAAGAAGGAGGAAGAGATGGAGGAAGAAGAGGAGGAAGAGGATTAAGAGGAGGAGGAGAAAGAGCTGTATTACAGTTAAACAAAGAGAATCAGATTATTTGATTTCTGTCCTAGAACCACTAGATCAAACCTATCTGAAGGGCATGCTAACATTGACCATAATGGGTATAAATAAATTTATTTTATGATTACACAAATGTTTGTGTTTTTTTCCTGCAAACGCATCTTAAAAAACATTTCTCCATAAGGAAGGGACACAAGGTCAACACTGAGGTAGGGGGTTTTACAATCTTGACATTTTGCTCTTAGTGAGGTGAGGTAACTGTGTATAAAAATAAAACCATAAATGTCAATACCACTGTAAATATATTACCCAAACTGTAATAATTTTTAAAATAGCCCTCCAATTCTAAAGGTTTAGACTAGATGTTTAAGAAATGACAGTTGTTCTTCTCTTCCTTACTGGATCACTGAGAAAGTGCCAGGAAGGTGGCGCTAGAGGTAAGGTGTCTGCCTTGCAAGCGCTAGCATAGGATGGACCGCGGTTAGATCCCCTGGCGTCCCATATGGTCCCTCCAAGCCAGGAGCGATTTCTGAGCTTATAGCCAGGAGTAACCCCTGAGCATCAAATGGGTGTGGCCCAAAAAGCAAAAATAAAAAATAAATAAAGTGCTCTTCTAAGGTGCAGAAAAAACAAACAAACAAACACAGAATACACTGCAAAGAAGGACCCCAGTAGGACCAGGTGGTGTTTTTCTTCTTATGACACCCACAAAGGGAATTAGAATAGCTGGAGACATGCTTAGCACCAGAGTTTTATATTTTACTCATGCAAATGCTGTCACAGGCAAAGACTATGAAAAGCTTCAGATATTGCTCTTTGTATGTCATAAAACTCTTCACAGAGAAGATCACTGTCTCCACTAGTAATAAACAGAACATACCTTAGCCAGCAGCACCATTTTGAAAGAGGCCAAGTTTGTATTGATTTAATTCATCTTTTCTTTGGCTAACCATCTTATACCCAAATTCTGTCTAAAAAGCATACAAAAACTTACAAAATTCTTTCAGAAGGCCTGCAGGCCCCTAGTCAAATACTGAGAGTTAGGAGAGTTTAAGAGTTCTTGGCATACAAATATCTTTTTAGGTGAAGACAGTTTGAATCTCGATTCAGATCCTCCTAAATTGAACACAGCCTTTGCTGGTTACTAATTCTGGGACAGAGCAAAGTTTATTCAATGGTTTTTCTCTTTGTTGATATTGTTTTGATGTCAGTGGGTCATACACAGGCTTGCTTTTGGGACTCACACATCCCCTACTCATGGTGACAGTAGACATTCTAGTCTAGTGCTGGCTGAGGATTACTGTTGTCCTCAAACATGCTCACAGGTCATGCTCCCAACCAAGGTGATCACAGCATTATTTGCAGTGCTTGCACATACCTGGCTACATTGCTCCAAAGCTCACATGCTTTATTGTGGCACCTGAAATACTAAACAGCTAAGCTCCAGAATGGGAAATGGTACATGTACCTGGCACAAAACTCAGGGTCTTGTGTTTACAAGACCTCAGTTTATCACTGAGCTAACCCCAAAGCCCTAGATAAGTTTTCTAATTCAAAAGTCAGCATATTCTTCTGTAAAATTGATATGAGAATTAACACCCATCTCTAGTGAGTTTGAGCCTTTGTCAAAGTAATCTTCATAATTACTTAGCACAACTCTTAGATATAGCTATTATACTGATGTGTACTGAAAACAGAAACAATAGTAACCTCATCCTCAACAAAATGGTCAAAATTCTGGGTAAGGATGATTTTTAGATCATGAATATGGAATTAGAAAGCATACTGTTTAGTAGGCATTTATCCAGACCAAAACATAAGGAATCTATGCCAACTATGGTATTTTCTCACCTGACGCATTGTCACATGATCAATAATGATCAAATCTGTAAATGTTCAGACCAGAACAAAACTTGTGAACATGTTCCTTCTCCATCTGTGAGCTGAATTGGCTTTAGCAGCTTCAAACAACACACACACACACACACACACATGCACACACGCACACACACACGCACACACACATGCACGCACATAGATGCATCCAACAGTTACCAGTGCTGAACATTAAGCAAAAGAAATGATTCCTTCAAATCATTGTGTTTTAAGATTAACATTCCTTGACAATCCATCCACAGTATTTTTCAGCCTATTCAAAATCATTGAGCTATGATCAAGTAAAGTGCCAAGAACACAATCAAACAAAAAGGCTTGGAAAGTTGAAAAGGAAACCTTGTTTCCAAGTGAAAAGTAGCAAAATCATAACTCCTTTTTCCATTTTATTTTATTTTATTTTATTTTTATTTTTATTTTTTTATTTTTTTTTTTTTTGGTTTTTGGGTCACACCCGGCAGTACTCAGGGGTTACTCCTGGCTCCATGCTCAGAAATTGCTCCTGGCAGGCACGGGGGACCATATGGGGCACCGGGATTCAAGCCGATGACCTTTTGCATGAAAGGCAAACACCTTACCTCCATGCTATCTCCTGGGCCCCTTCTTTTTCCATTTTAAAGACAGTATTTAACAATGACAATACCTGACTTTGGACTACAAAACTGATCTGACCAGATACTACAGTTAGTATGATCTTTGCCTTACACGCAGCAGATCCAGGTTTGAACCCAGGCACCACATATAGAACCTGTGCCCCAAGAAACAAAAACAAACAAAAAACAATGGGTGGAGGGTTTAGGTAAATGAAGATTGAACTAGGGGTGACATAGTATAGTAATGTATCTTACTGAGCATTTTGATAAATAATATAGTAGCTTTGTATTCCAACACTATAAATGTTAACTATATTACCTAGATGATCATATGCTTTAAGGAAATCATTTCACAATTTCTGTTTAGACTCTAGGGAATTTGGGTTCAAATCTCAGTAGGTACCTTTGTGCTTTATTTGGTTTGAATTTTTTTCTACCTCAGCTAACATTTTGGCTTCCATGACATATGCTGTATCTAAAGCCTATATATCAGTTGACTATATCATCCGAATATTTCTTTTATTACCTTAAAACAGACAGGCAAAATGGCTGTAACTATATACATACTACTAATGCATGGGTCCTCAAATTTTTTTAAAGAGGGGGGTCACTGTCTCTCAGACTGTTAGAGGGCTGGATTATAGGTTTTAAAAAAAACTATGAACAAATTCCAATGCATACTGCACATATCTTATTTTGAAGTAAAAAAAAACAAAATAGGAATAAATAAAATATTTAAAATAAAGAATAGCAACAAAATCCAGGGACCGGAGAGATAGAACAGCGGTATGGTGTTTGCCTTGCATGCATCCTATCCAGGATGAACAGTGGTTCAAATCCTAACATCCCATATGGTCCCCCATGCCTGCCATAAGCGATTTCTGAGCACAGAAGCCAGGAGTAACCCCTATGTGTTGCCTGGTGTGACCAAAAACCAAAGAAAAGAGCAAATAAAGATAAATCCACAAACTTACCAGTATTTCAATGGGAACTATGGGCCTGCTTTTGGCAGGCTATAGTTTGAGGACCCCTGCCCAAGACTGAGAGGAGGAATCAAGAGACAGAGATGAGGGGAGTCAGAAAGTGAGGCACACATCCAACACATGCACACTGCCTGCTAGCCAGCACCAAACCAAGCAGGACAGGAAACAATGGCAGAAAACACCTGGCTGGATGGATAAGTGTCCTTGGAGGGCCATATGTGGCTTACAGGCTGTAGATTAAGGACCCCTGTTCTAATGTATATGGCTGGTAACTCTTAGAACACATTTATTGTTCCCTTGAGAATAGCACTTTAACTTTACTTATAATTTATACTTCATTTTTTTGTTTGTTTTTGGGTCACACCCGGCAGTGCTCAGGGGTTACTCCTGGTTCCATGCTCAGAAATTGCTCCTGGCAGGCACAGGGGACCATATGGGGCACCGGGATTCGAACCGATGACCTTTTGCATGAAAGGCAACCGCCTTACCTCCATGCTATCTCCCGGGCCCCTATACTTCATTTTTTAATTAATATCTTTAATTAAGCACCATGATTATAAACACATTTGTAGTTGGGTTTAAGTCAGAAAAAAGAATAATACCCTTCACCAGTACAATCTTCCCACCACCAATGCCCCCGACTTCCTCCTCCTCCCCACCTGCCTGTATTTCAGATAGGCATTCTATTTCTCTCACTCTTACCCTTGTCATGAGACTGTCAGGAGTCTTGAAGCAGAACCAGGAGTAATCCCAGAGCATCACTAAGCGTGACTAAAATCCACATAAACACACACACACACACACACACACACACACACACAGAGTTATCTCCAATTAAGTTGAGGTCGTTATAGTGACCAGTCATTGGACGGAAGCCACTGGGGATATAACCTTGGGCAAGGTAGCTTTTTGTTTCAGAAATAATTATAAAGGAAAATAGCCAACTGTCATCTACCGACACTTCTCTTAGTATATGGATAGCTGAACCTTCACTAAGGGAGATTTGAGGGACACATCAAGGGTTCACCAGGAACAGTGATAAGCAACCTGTGGCTCGCGAGCCACATCTGGCTCTTTACACTTTTTTTTTTTTTTTTTTTTGGTTTTTGGGTCACACCCGGCAGTGCTAAGGGGTTACTCCTGGCTCCATGCTCAGAAATTGCTCCTGGCAGGCACGGGGGACCATATGGGGCACCGGGATTCGAACCGATCACCTTTTGCATGAATATGGCTCTTCTGTGTGCAGGGCGGCCCCTCCAGGAGTCAGGACTCTGCTCCTAGCCTCTGTCAGTGCGCACCCCATGTGGCCGGCTCCAAGTGAGCCCAGGTGGCCTGCTCCAAGAGTGTAAGATGATACCCAGTATCAACCCCTTAACAAAGGTGCTCCCCCAAAGACATCCTTTCTTAAACCTCTTCCTTTTATATGTAAAAGCCCACTGAAATGTACTTTTGTCTCTCTCTCTCTCTCTTGACCTGAAGCCTCCTGGTATTGGGAATTGGTTTTAATAAAGAAAGAGGTGTTTTAGCTTTTCGGGCTCGAGGCAGAGAGTACAAGGTAAAAGGCCATGGACTCCATGATCATCCTTTCCTGGCTAGCTTGGTTTATTATTTCTTTCCTGCTACCCTGCTTCTTCAGACCAGGTTGGGTGGGGTTTAGAAATACAGTGCCTGGAGTGATCTTAAACACATATTTTATTTTGCACAAGAGTGGGCATCTGCCATGAAGGGATTCTCAACCCAGAGTTTTCTTTTCCATGGATTCTCATGTTCAGAGTACTCATGATTAAACTTGTAAGTTAGTGCCCTTAAATGCTGTTTTTTCATATTGATTATGACTTTTTGCATAATATAAGTGGCAATTGGAAATTTTTTGCAGAGTGGAAACATTTCAATATCTCCTTCTCAGACACAGCTATCCCAGAATCAGATTCTTTTTTGAACACCTTTATCTTATGTCTCACTGTAAAAACTACTTGTGAAACTCTCCTGCAGAGAAATATTCAGTTCATAGAGAAAATGAACAATGTCTGCCAAATAAACAAGATTAGCTACCCATTCCTTGTCCAACTGGGGCTGTACAAAGTCAGAGTTCTGCTCTCACAGGAACTGCACTACTTCTTCCCTCTTGCCAACAAGGCGAGAGAGCACCCTTCCCCTTAACAGCCACTTCAGGTCCTCATAGAGAAGATGCTAGTAGTGGGCATCCATACTCTCACCAAGGGTGGTAAATAGCCTGGATTTGATCACAATTGTGAATTTCACAAATTATCTTTACTGTGTCATCTGTCACAGAGTTTAGTTCAGCAGGGAGTTTTTTTGAATCCAGTCTATCATACAATTAGTGGATACAATGTACGGGTGTGCAACTTCTGTTTTTTGTGACTACACAAAAGCACTGAGCCATGCACAGTGCATCATCTGTACATATATCAACACATCAGATTATTATTCTGAGTGAAATGAGTCAGAAGGAGAGGTGTAGACACAAATAATCATTTGTGGCATATAAGAATAATAAATGGCAATATGGTAATATTATCTAGAGAAAATAGGGATGAGGGACAGGAGGACTTGTCCATAATAGGAAGCTTGCCATAAAAAGTGGTAAGATCAGTTAGAATAGAGAAAGGTACATTATGACATTGATAGTTGGAACTTATTACTCTGGACAAGAACTGTATGCTAAAAATGGATAAGTGACATGCATGGTACCCTTTAATTAACAATATTGCAAACCTCAATGTCATAAAGGAAAAGAGAGATAGAGAGAAAAAAGCAAAATGCCTGCCCCTGATATAGGCAGAGGAGAGAGCAGGGGATGGAAACAAGGGACATTGGTGGTGGGGAAAGTGCACTGGTGAAGGGTGGTGTACATTCTATGATTGAAACACAAATATGAGGGGCCAGGAGATAGCATGGAGGTAAGGCCTTTCATGCAAAAGGTCATCTGTTCAAATCCCGGTGCCCCATATGGTCCCCCGTGCCTGCCAGGAGCAATTTCTGAGCATGGAGCCAGGAGTAACCCCTGAGCACTGCCAAAAAAAAAACACACACAAATATAAATAATTTTGTAACAAATATGCTTAAATGAAAAATTATTTTTAAAATGTTTCAGGCACTCTATCATAATTCCTTTATGATATGATATCATATGCCTTTAACAAAGTACCATTTTTGTTTTTGTGTGTATTTTAGTTTGGTTTCTTGCAGCACACACTAAAGTGTCAATAGATTTTTTCCCCTTTCAGTGAAATCACTACTTTTCTCTGGAACACTGTGCTTGCTTTTAAGATTGTTAAAAGGTATTTCTCTTTTACCTGTTTCATCTCCATATTATAGGGTTTCAAATTTTTAGCACATTTTGGTTATCAAGAAGAAACATTTTGAAACATTTTATTTCCTTATTATCAGAAATCAAAGCATTTTTCCTCGAGAAGGGTGTTCACTATCCAGAATTAACAAACGATCAGTGGATTCAAAACCTGTATTTCATGATGGATGTTACTTCACATCCAAATCAGCTTAATAATAAACTGCAGAAGAAAGGAAACATAATTTTTTCAATGTTAGAAGTTATTTCATTTGAAAATAAATTATCTGTTTTTGCTCAAGATTTTGACAGAGAAACTTTGATTCACTTTTCAAGCCTATTGAAACATCGCCAAGAAAATAATTCTAATATTGACATTACCTGTTTTAAATTAGCACTTTTACATATGAGGGAAGCTTTTCTCAAGAGGTTTCAGGATTTCAGAAACAGCAAAGTGACGTTGGCCTTTGCTAAAAAAAAAAAGTCTGGATGCTACTGAAACAGAATTACATTTTTCTCTCTTTAATATCGACATTGGCAACTTGGAAATGCAATTGCTGGAAATAAAAAACTAAGAACTGTGGAGCTCCAAATTTGAACTTCTTTATGCTAATTTAGAAAGATTGGAGAAACACAAATGTGAACATAGTTCACAGCACAAGTGGTCTGCTTTGAAAGATCTGGAGAAGGAAGATATGTTGATTTTTAACACCTGGAATAGTATTTCCGATTCATATAATCAACTAAAAATGCTAACGCATGCTCTTCTTTCTTTGTTCAGGTCTACATATTTATGCGAACAATCATTTTCAAGTATGAATCTTATCAAGAGTAAATTGAGAAATCGTCTCATTGATGAGAACCTGACATAGTGCCTAAAATTAAAAATAACAACATAGAAACCTGACATACTCAAACTACCCAAGGAAATGCAAGGCCAATGTTCATATTAGTGTTTGTGACTTTGTCATTGTCAGGATGTAATTTTCTCTACATTGTAAGGCAAATTTTACGGAATTTAATGTTAAATAATATTGTTCTAAAGTTTTTGTTTTATTAGTTGTATTATTTGTGTCCTCCCGACCTATGTGGATACTTGCATGCAGAATATTCTCTATTGAAATTTATTGAAACTAAAAACAGTGTACCATCCTATGTATTTTCAGTTTTAAAAATGTGGCTCTTGGGGCCAGAGAGATAGGATGGAGGTAAGGCATTTGCCTTTCGTGCAGAAGGTCGGTGGTTCGAATCCCGGCATCCCATATGGTCCCCTGAGCCTGCAATCAGCGATTTCTGAGCATAGATTCAGGAGTAATCCCTGAGCACTGCTGGGTATGATCCAAAAACCAAAACCAAAACAAAACAAAAAACAAAAAAAAGAAAAAAAAAAAAACAAAAAGTGGCTCTCAAAATGAATTTCAATTGTGGTTTTGGCGAGATTTGGCTCAGTTGAAAAAAAAGGTTGCTGACCACTGAGCAGGAAGAACAATATGGTTTCTACTCTAGGTGATGGTCTCATCAATGGAGAGACTTCAAACAACTCATCCAGCAGGTGGCAACATTATAATTTGTGTTCATGGGTTTAATTTAGAGGATTTGAGTTGGGTTTCTTAGATACTAACAATCGAAATAGGTTTTTTTTTTTCCAAAAACATAACAGGACCGTAGAAAGATATACAGTAGCTTAGGAAATTGGTTGGAAGACCCAAGAAACAAGGGGGAAAGGGTAGATGCCACCCTGAAGAGATGGACATCTAGTATCTCAACCAGGATCATAGGAGTACATATCTTTGGAAACCAAATTACAATGAGTATCTGCCAGTTTTGCCTCTGGAAAAAAAAAAAAACTTCTTTTAAAAGTTTCTCCTGATCATCTCACAACTAATATTCTTTAAAAGTTGCTATTACTTTATCTTCAGTAGCAGAGACCTCCATATTTCTGACTCCATATCCAAGCAGAAGCCTCTGATGACCAAATATAGTTCAGATGCCCACAGTTCAGTTGAGTGCAGAAGCAGCGAGGCTTTCAGACTATTATCAAGAGATAACTTCCTGGTTCCCAGCTCAGCTCATGAAAAGGAATATTTTCAAGCCTGAGAAGGAACTCAGACAGACTCTTTACTAATTAGAAACAAGCATGTGACAGCACAGGAAGAAAAAAGTGTTGACTGCCCACTAGGTAGGAATTTTAGAAGAGTAGGAAATGAGCATAATGTTAAGGTCTAATAAATATATGAAGAAGTTTAGGCAAAGATTTAATATAACTAACCTGATAGGGTTCAATTCAGAAAAGAAGAGGTTAATGGGGATTATGCTGATGTTGAGCTTAGCTGGATGGATGTGTTATTGACAGAAGGCTCCAGTTTCTGCAAAGTAACAAATAAAGAAACTGACCACAGGAAGCTAAGGTGAAGAACAAGCCAGGAGACAGTTTAAGGAGAACTGAAGCTCAGAAAGTGGGCAGATACCATGTTCCATGCCCAGTACAAGATTGACCACAAAGCAATTCCAAGTTCTTTCCAGCTATAAGTAAGTAATCCTTACTACCTTGTTTGAGCAAAAGTAACTCAGTAGGATGGAACAGAACTTCTAGAACCGTAAAGACTCCATTCTTGGCACCACCCTATGACCTGTGCAAATACCAAGATCTCTAGTTACAGAGGCCTGATTTTATCATTCACAACTGAGCAGAAAGTTTCTGGACACCACAAAAAGACCTAGGGGAGAGTAAAAGAGCATGTACGGATACTGTAGTTATTCCCATGACAGTATGCTTCAAGGGTGGAGAAATCCTGTATCTCTTAGGCCAAGGGAATTCCCTTTCTAATCTCCCCAATATTTACTGTGCCTATGCAAAAAAAAAAAGTACAAAATTTTTTGTTTTGTTTTTATTTGGGAATTGTGGTTATTGTTTGGTTGTTGTGTTTATTACTGTGGTGCTTTTCATTTGTTTCTTTGTTTAAATTTTGGGGGTTTTTTTTGTTGTTGTTGCTGTTTTTTCTCTTTTTCTTGTTTTTGTTTTCTTGTTTGTCTGGTTTTTGGGGGTTGGGTTGTTTTTTTTTTTATTTTGTTATGTTTTTCTTCCTTTTTTCCCTCTCTTCTCTTAAATAGATATTTATAACCTCTAGATGGACTCCTGGTTTTTTGTTTATTTGATTTTTGCCCCTCCTCCCTTTTTTTCTTTCCTTCAAACAAAACTACATAACTAGAATCATCTTGATCTACCTCATAAATTGAGGGAGAAATAATGAATGGTACCAAGACCAAGCCAGCATATGAACATTGAGTAAAAATATAAAAAATGATCAGACTTTAACACCAAATTCAAAGCCAATGACAACAAAATCAATACCCAATCTACAACAAGCTAGACACAGAGGGGACCACTTATTCTAGCAGCTGGGGGAAAAGGAGAGGGTTATGGGATGCATGCTGGGAACAGGGATGGAGGGAGGACAACACTGATGGTGGGAATGCCCCTAATTCAATGTCACTATATACCTAAAATATTACTGTGAAAGATTTGTAATTCACTTTGGTCAAAATAAAAATTATTTTTTTAAAAAAAAGTAACTCAGTTGGGCTGGAGTGATAGTACAGTGGGTAGAGTACTTTCTTTGTAGGTGGTCAACTAGGTATTGACAACTGTGTCCAATATGGTCCCCTAAGCCTGCCAGGAATAATCCCTGAGTGCAAAGCCAGGAGTTAGCCCTGAGCAGCTCTGTGTGTGTGGCCCATAAACAAACCAACCAAACAACAACAACAACACCAAAAATGAACTAAACAAACAAAAGCAAACTTGACTCAGTTACTAAGAGGCTGAATCTTTGAGTTAAACATTTCCTGTTTCAGCAAATAAACAGGACCAGAGAGGGAGGTAGTAGGAAGATTAAAGATCAAAGAGATATGAATTCTTTTTTTCTTATTCCTTCTTTTCAAGAACTCTCACCACCTCAATAAAGGAAAATTTTCTTTGTTTTAAGAAAACTGTTTATTTAACACTGATTCAACTAAATCTTTGCCTTTTTTCATAAATATTCTCCTTAAATCCTTACATCAAGGTTCTTTGTTTCTCAAGGCAGAATAACTTATTACAACTTTCACAGATTTAAAATCCAAACTCTAGCAGTACTCCCATTTCCTATGATTTATGCTCTCATCTTTTACATTGTCTTAGAGTCTGTTAGAATTTGGAACTCAGGATCTACCACCCAAAACACCATCGGGGAGTAGGCAGTAAAAGCAAGGGAGTTAGTTTATTCCAGCATGTGGGGGTCCAACATCTCCTAAGAAATGAGGACTCCAAAAATGGCTCACATGGCAAATTTAAAGGGTACCAAGGCTCACTCTGAGGGATTCCTGCCTTTGGGTAGTTGATCTTTAAAATTATTGGTCCTTGGGCCAGAGCAATAGCACAGCAGTAGAGTGTTTGCCTTGCACATGGAGGACCCAGGACGAACCTGGGTTCTATCTTCAGTGTCCCGTATGGTCCCCAGAGTCAAGAGCAATTTCTGAGCACATAGCCAGGAGTAACCCCAGAGTGTGACCGGGTGTGACCCAAAAACCAATAAATAAATAAATAAAATAAAAGTATTGGTTCCTATTACAAGGTTGGGCTAGGATTGGTTGTAGTTCAAATGTAGCATCAAACAGAAGGCTGGAGGGACTGCAGTCTCCAGACCCAAGGTGCAGTGTCATCTGACTATCTGTCCATTGCTTCCCAGGTGCAGTTGTCATCTAGTTTTCTGTCAGTTGCTGTTTAGCCTTTATAGATGTATTTCCTGGCATTTATCCATAGGGCCTGTTTCAGGAACTGGCTGTTCTCTGGGCCTAGTCTTTCTTCCTTAAAACTGCAGCCTGTTATGGCTGTACTTAGACTCACAGCAAAGCCAGGTTTACAATAGTTAACTTCCTCAAGCAAGCAAAGTACAGATACCAAAGCAACGTTATTTCTAATATTATTTCTCAGCAAAGGCACACCATATTCTAACATCAACATTTAGGCTACTGATGATTCTAAATCTTAGATCCTAACAAGTTTACATCACTCACCCCGGTCTAATATGGCACTCTGTATTTCTTAGACTTCTGTAACTGGAGTTTATATTCTTATTTATGTCTGGAGGAAAATTTAAGTCACACATTCAGCTGAAAATACAATTTCCCAGATAATGTTTCTTGGGGATTTTTGTAGGACAGGGCTTTAGGCTAAGGGAAAATATTGAAAATTAAATTTTGAAGACATATTTTTCAATGGATCCAAGAGATAGCTTGATGGGCTGAGTGTGTACTTTGCATAAAGGAGGTCCTGGTTCAGTCTCCAATATCTTAAGGCCCTGGAAACTGCTGGAGAGACTCTGGGACACATTTGGGCATTTCTTGCTTTAGTCCAACATTTCCCCCTCCAATATTTTTTATTAAAGCACATAGGTGGGGCTGAAGTGAAAGAAGTGAAAAACATACTTTTAATGAAAGCTTTAAAATATGATATAAATTTATTTAACTAACCATAATTTTTTTTTTCTAACTGCCTGCCTGCATATTTCTTATCTGTCAAGTTATGAAGCTGCCTCCCTGCCTTCCAGCCTTCCTGCTTCCCACAGCTCCTGTGTTGTGACCCTCACCTGCTCTTGAGCTCCTGTGTGCCCCCCCACCCTGCCCTGAAGGGTGCAGTTCTCCTATGTCAGTACTCATTCCTGTTTCTTATAAATTCTGACTGGTTTAAGGTTTAATGGTCCGAAAACCTCTGCTCTGCCACGAGTACATTTCGGGCCCTGTCAGCCAGATAATAAACAGAACTCACTTGCATTATTGCTGGGCTTCAGTTTTTTCATTGATCTGCGCCGAGCAGCTGGAAACTGGGTTTTGCGAGCCCTACAGAAACAATAGCACTTGCCTTCACATAGCCAACTTGGGTTCAATCCTTGGCATCCTATAAGGTTTCCCTTGGACTGCCAGAAATGAGTCTTTTTTGTTTGTTTGTTTGTTTTGGGGGGTCACACCAGCGTCAGTTTAGGATTTACTCCTGCTATGCACTCAGAAATCGCTCTTGGCTTGGGGGACCATACAGGATGTCGGGACTCACTGGGTCAGTCACATGCAAAGCAAATGCCCAACCACTGTTATCGCTCTGGCCCCCAGAAATGAGTCTTGAGTGCAAAGCCAGAACTAATCCCTGAGTGCCTCCACCAAAAAAAAACACACACATACACACACACAATCTGAAAAACTGATTGCTTATGATAGCAGCATTAAAGACAAACTAGCTGATATGAGTATTGAAGACTAGAGGAGTCCACCCATAGGTGACTGGGCCTGAGGCAGGAGAACCACGAGGACTAAGAAAACAAGAAAGACATAATAGAAAAAAGCATGGGGGTCAGGGCACTCCCATCTTTGTGGACTGAGCGCCCTGACTATATCCATGTAGGATATTTATTGTTCAAATATAATCAACATGGAAAGAAGGGAGATAACAGATTATCCTAAATCTAAGGGACTTTACATTTCATAATGGGGATGTGTGAGAAAAGAGGAAATTAAGGTAAAAAACTCTAAGATGGTCTTCCTCTCAGAGAGGTGGCAGATAAAAGGCTGAATAGAGAACTCCACACCGCAGGGCATTCCTAGTGGCCACTCAGGCTCAAGTAATTTAGGAATTAAGAGCCTTTAGTTATCTGCCCTATTCCTTGGACTATCAACTCTCTAGCTAAACTTGTCTAATTCTTGGATTTCTTCATATCTGACAGAAGGCAAACTCTATGGGCTGTCTTTGTGTTCTACCTTCCCTGCTACTGAGGATATAGTAATAGCAACTTCTAAAGAATATTAGTTATGAGATCAAGAAAAATAATTGCCAAAATTCCACCACCTCCCAAGCTCTGAATTCCCCAGTCTTGGAGCTCCATTCTGGAAGTCCCCTCTTTTGAAATGCTGATTAACTTATGGGAGAAACCAGAACACCAGAGGAAGGCTGCAAAA
>PVKC010007978.1:0-28652 GCA_004027635.1 Crocidura indochinensis | reverse complement strand
AAGATCACCAAGTAATAAACCAGAAACAGAGGGAGTCACTCAATCTAGAAGACCCTGGGGAGAGGGTGGAGGATATGGGAAACAGAATGGGAATGGAGGTGGAGGGAGGACAACTTGGTGATGGGAATTCCCCTGATTCAATGTTTATTTGTAAATGGAATATTACTGTGAATATCATGTAAACCACTATGATTAAAATTAAAAAAAGTTAATATTAAAAAAAGATATGACATATTTGGGGAGGGGAGGGTTTGGGGCCACAACCAATATGCTCAGGGTTTACTTTTGTCTCTTGAATCTTCCCTGAGGTTCTAGGGAATGAACCTGGGCTGGCTGCATGCAAGCTAAGTGTCTTCCTGTTATTCTATTTCTCCAACCACAAACATATGATATTTTTTGTTTTGGGGCCACATCTGGTGACGTTCAGGGGTTACTCCTGGCTATGCGCTCAGAAATCGCTCCTGGCTAGGGGGACCATATGGGACACTGGGATTGAACCAAGGTCATCCTGGATTAGCCGCATGCAAGGCAAACACCCTACTACTGCACTATCATTCCAGCCCCTGATATTTTTATGATATATATTTTTTTGTTGATTCAAGAAAAAGTCACTTTTTACTTTGACATGGTTGATGGCCATTTTCAGATGGATAGTTTATATTTGGTTGATGAGAACCAAATTATTGCTTATCCTGTTACATTAGCACCAATAGAGAGACTTCAGGAGTAAAGATTTCGGTTACATATCTTACGCTTACTTTATCTTTCACATCCCACATACTTGTAGGTGTCTTAACAGCTTGTGAGAGCAATCACTAATCCTTAACTTTCCTGCCAGCATAGTAGGTGAGCTGAGAGAGCATGGGACAATTCTTGAAGGCTCTGTTTCAGCAGAAAGGAGAGACACATAAATGCAAGTGAATAGAACGCCCACAAATGTTACTCTCAAGTCCAGGAAAATGTATGTTCAATCATAGTTCCACTTAGTTGGGTTCTGAAAACTACCTGGAACATCATCTGTGTCAAGGAACAAGCAGAGACAGAAGGGACTTGAAATAGAGTGACAACAGTATTTCTGGGTTGCAACCAAATTATCTTTTTGCAAAATTTGCAGACATTTAGCCCTGTGACCACTTTGCTAGGGTCTCTTCTCAGGACTCTTCTCAGGACTTATAGGGGCATTTCCAAGTGAGTGGCCTTATGAATTAAGCAATGTTATCTCTCCCTTGATATGACCTGCTTTTGTGTGTGTGTGTGTGTGTGTGTGTGTGTGTGTGCCACACCTGATGACGCTCAGGGTTTACTCCTGACTATGAGCTCAGAAATTGCTCCTTGGGGCCAGGGAGATAGCATGGAGGTAAGGCGTTTGCCTTTCATGCAAAAGGTCATCGGTTCAAATCCCAGTGCCCCATATGGTCCCCCGTGCCTGCCAGGAGCAATTTCTGAGCATGGAGCCAGGAGTAACCCCTGAGCACTGCCGGGTGTGACCCCCCCCAAAAAAAAACAGAAATTGCTCCTGGCTTGGGGGACCATATGAGACGCCGGAGGATCGAACCAAGGTCCATCCTAGGTTAGCATATGCCAGGCAAATTGACCTACAGCTTGCATCACTGCTCCAGCCCCGGTATGACCTTCTGTAGCATTGCTATAGTACTGCCCTGACTGGTTCCTGTGTCTTTCTTGGACTGTCACTAATAAGGAAGATGGGAAGTTTCCATAAAATCGATCCTGAACTGTAACTACTAAAAATTACATAACATTTAGGGGCTAAAATGAAGACACAGTTCTCCTTCCTCATACATATTTTTTCTTTCTTTATTGTTTAGGGTCACATTCAGTTGTACTCAGATTTTCCTCCTAGTTCTGGGCTCAGGGATCACTCCTGGAAGGGCTCAGGGGATCAACGTGGCTGGGAATCAAACCTGAGTAGGTAGCGAGCAAGGCAAGTACCTTGACCTCTGTACTATCTCTCTAGCCAATGTTATTTATATTTTCAATACACTTTACCTACTGGCTTTATTCATCTTAAGAGGGAGTGGACTCAACAGCTGCAAATGCTATAATAAATGGGGGGTGTTCTCTTTTTTTCACAGCTCTCCCACACACCATTGTGTGAACCTTCTCCTCACATGGCAGTGCTGCTTCAATAAAGAGTTGCCAGATCTATTCCAACCTTTATGGAAAACAATATGGAGATTCCTCAAAAAACTGAAAATTGAGCTCCCATATGATCCAGCAATACCACTTTTAGGGATATACCCTAGGAACACAAAAATACAATTCAAAAATTTCTTCCTCACACCTATATTCATTGCAGCGCTATTTACAAATAGTCAGACTCTAGAAACAACCAAGGTGCTCTTCAATAGATTAATGGCTAAAGAAACTATGATACATATCCACAATGGAATCAGGAGAGATGAAGTCATGAAATTTTCCTATACATGGATGTACATGGGAATCTATTATGCTGAGTGAAATAAGTCATAAGGAGAGATAGATAGAGAAAAGTCTCAATCATCTATGGATTTTAAGAAAAATAAAAGACATTATTGTAATAATGCCCAGAAACAATAGAAATGAGGACAGGAAGGACTGGCTCAAGATATGTAGCTCACTACAGAGTGGTGAGTGCAGTTAGAGAAATAACTACACTGACAACTATGCTGATAATGTTAATGAGTGAGAGAAGTAGAATGTCTGTCTTGAATACAGGTTGGGGTGGGGGAAATTGGGGACATTGGTGATGAGAATGTTGCACTGGTGAAGGGGAGTTCTTTTTATGACTGAAACCCAAATACAATCATGTTTGTAATTAAGGTGCTTAAATAAATATAATGTTAAATAAAAAAAAGAGTTGCCACATGAAGCTAGCACTTCCAGGCACTGTCTGCCACCTTCCCACCTCCCTCTCTATTCCCCAAAGATTCTAGACAGTCACTTCCTGGTAGAAATGGCTAGTAGGAATTAAGAAGTATAGCATGCCAGCTTGCAAACATATGGTCAGCAGTTCAAATCCCTGGGTTCCTCTATGTGCCAAGCTGCATCTTGGTAGTTCTGCTGTCTATGATTCCTGGAAATGCTAGTGATTTCTGATTGTACTACAGCTGGGAATGTGCTAGTGCTACAAAAAGGGGTGGTGAAACCCCATAAGTGTCACAACTAATGAAGTATGAGTACTATGACCAGAGAGTGTGAGTTCTGGGGAGCTTCTGTGTGAGCAACATAACCAGGCTTGAGTGCCTCGGTGACTAGCAGGAGTCCTGGTGCCAACACCACAGCCAACATGGTGCAGACCTCAGTGAGCACTGTGTGTGTGAGCTCCACCTCATGGTGTGGGGCCTGTCTATTGTTTGTCTGTACCTCCCAGTCATGATAGCAACAACAGCAACCACAAGCACAAAGGGGAAAGGAAAGGGTAGGTAATAAGATGGAAATAAAAGAAATATCAACAAACTACCACAAGTAGGTCCTTTTGTGGGGAGGTGGGCATTGACTTTGGGGGCACACTCAAGAATGCTTGGGGCTTACTCTTGGCTCTGTGCTCATGGACAATTTCTGGCAGGGCTTGGAGGCTATGTGGTGCCAGAGATTCGAAATAGGCTTGGTATGGTGCAATGTCAGCAGCTTACCCCATGTACTGTCTCAACAACCCTCTGATTTACACTAGAATAAATGCATGCCTCACATGGGTGAGGTCCTGAGTTGGATCCCTGAAACACTAAGTGGTTAATTAAAAGTGAATGGTAAGTGTTTCTATTAAAATGTATGTAATATACCGATTGTATATGAATTTTCTTAAACTGGGAGCCGCAATTTGCAACACAAATTGCACCACAAATAACTACTGAGGAGTTATTTCTAGCTTGATGCTCAAGGGTCACTCCTGGAAGTGCGCAAGGAACCATATGGTATAGAGTTTAAACCCAGGTCACTTGTAGCAAAGCATGTGCTTTAGCCCACTGCTGTATCTCTCACACCCATACTTATGTTAAAAAAAAAAGAGCATAAATGTAGTCACCATGTTCAAACCAGGCCAGCTCCATAGACTCACTCTTTTCTCAAATGAGATGTAAACGAAGTCATGAAAGATTATGACTACACCAGCCTATGCAACACAAAGCTGGACATCTAGAAAGAAGAGGGTAGGTCGAGCCCTCATACTACAGAAGCCAAACTTGCTGCACCCATCACCCAGAATCACCGTTCCCCCAATGGCCTGCCTTCTATGATTCCCTGAGGGTATGCCAGTCTGACCACACTTCAAGTCAGCAGGTTATTGGACTAATATCACCAGTGCTTTTGCTTTTGGAGTGAGTGTGGAAACTCTCCTCCATATCTTCCTTTTGGGGAGGCCTGGCAGCTTTAGCCATGACCACAAGCACAGTCGCCATATTTAAGCCAGACCTTCTTCCAGGAGGCTCTGCATCTGAGTATATGTCTCTACAACTCATAGTATTATAGCTTTGCATTTTTAGACAAGTACATTTGTTTGATGCTGTCATCCCTAAAGGAACACCCCAATTTAACAGTCTGGTAATATAACAGCAAGAGTTTACTAAACCTTCACCATTGTATTAATGTCTTCATTGGTGATTCAGTAATTTTCACCAGTGAGTTTGCTTCTGTACCTTCTCTTTTTTCATGCTTCTTTTTTTCTCTTCACTTCCATTTTATTTTTAATTCTTTCCATCTTTTCAATAACTTTGCTTTCACTTATCTGGAAATAAATACATTCTGATCAACTATATCAACTATGTGATGCGTTTTCTTTAAATAAATACAATTTAAAATGAAAAGAAGTACAAGCAGGGGATGCATGGTAAGTACTTTAACCTTCTAACACTGTCAATCAGTTAAATTCAGACTCTTTAAGAACTCACATAGCTCTTTTAACCTTTTCTTGTTTTTCCTCAGCTCACTCTCAGCCACTTACCTCTTCAGTTAGATAGAATGACTTGCAGATTATGAACAAAGGTTTTGGTGTTATCAGATCACTCAGATTCAAATCCCATTACTCAATAGAGAAAAAAGCACTTATTTTCTCAGTTGATCTATTATATTTCTTTTTGAGTAATATAATAGAATTTCAAGGAATTAGCTTCCCTCCTTTATATGTGTCTATGACTCATCACACATCACCAGAGTGACAGGACCATCTCACGATCAAAATGAGCCTTCGACCAATTTCCTTCACCACCCTCATTTTACCCTCTGGTAACACAGATTCCTAAGTGTTAGCTTTTGTGTGTGTGTGTGTGTTTTCTCTTTTCATCATTTTGAGAAAACCTGTAATCACTAGCTTTCTTGTTAGTGTGTAACATCTACTTGTAAATCAACTGTAAGATGTATCACTATTTATATGTCACACCAAGAAGGAAGAAATAATACTTTATTATATCTTCATTATAGCTGCAAGACATCATAACAGAAGGGGAACCCTAAGGCCATAGAGAAAGCTTAAGCAGTATAGTACATGCCTAGTAAATTCAAGGCCCAAATGCCCCAACACTGCTGGGAAAACACCTTTAGGTTTGGCCCTGCAATCCCCTACCACTGTCTGGTATAGCTTCTTCTTTCTCCTTCTCTCCTCCCCTCCTACTTCTCCTTTTCCTCCTCCTCATCAAATGCACACTGCATTTATTAGCTCTCACCTCATAATAAGTCCCTTAAAATTTAATTAAAACAATAACCACCAGTTAGTTCTGGTTTGACTGAGTGGTTCCTTTGTGCTTCTCTCCTGCAGTTGTATTGGAACAGAGCAAAGGTGCATGGTAGAAAGTTGTGGGGGCCTTGTTCACATGCTAAATGAGCACAAAGCTATTTGCAGGTGACCCTGATTCTTCTTTGTGTGACTATTCTCTAGAAAGTTAGTTCAATCTAGTTCAATGGTGGCCGCAGGGTACCAGGTCACCAAGCACATAGCACAGACTTCTGTACCTCTGGCAATACTTCTGGCAGTATTTGGAGTTGTTGGAGATTGAACTGTGTTCAGCAGCCTGCAAGGCAAATATCTTAATCCCTGTATTAGCTCTCCACAGTGCATCTATTTTCAGCCTCTGCTAACATCAATTTTGTTGCTGTTCCATTTGCCTATGCAAGCCCCAGGCCACTACCAAAACATCTGTAATGGAAAAGGACATATTCATGGACGTGGATACAAGGAAGAGAACAAAGAAGAATAATAAGTATATAAATAATCTAGCACATATCCTATTTCCAGATGTGTCATCTAAAAATACATAGAACAGAGGGCTAGTTCTCACCTTTAAGAGTTGCTCTGTGGGTCAATATTGCAAAGTACTTAGAAGCAACGCTGGGCCCTGAGTGAATTGACCAGAAGGACAATTGTTTTTGGTTCTCTATCAAAAGACTTTGGATTTCTATTCCTTTCTACCAGCAACCCAATACTTTCCTATATAGCTTCCAAAACCTAATCCAGGTGTGACACATTCTGAGACATGCACATAGTTTGCAGCTCCCAAAGCTGAGCTCCCCTACTGCTTAGATTCACTGTCTTTGCTGTCTTGTCCATTTGCTTGGCAGTCTGGCCCTAGCTTTGGACCCTTTGACAGCACTTATCTTAATTCCAGACCCCCTTCACCACCATACCAAAGCAGTGCCTGGAACTTGATACATGTTTATTTAATCCAGTTGATGTATTCCCTCTAATAAAATTGACTCTCATTGCCCTACACATGATTTTCTTTACTCTGGGGTTGTTCCCATTGCTATTTACAGTGTTTCTGATACAGAACTTGTCATTGTGACTTTGTGTTTGCAATATAAAACACTCAGTGTTGGTGCCTTCCTATTATTTATATTTTACATAACCCCTCCCTCCTGCTCCCCAGACCATACCTCGTGATGAAAGTGACACTGTATGAGCAAAAGCACCCTCAAATGGACAAAAACACCATTTAAAGTCTCACTTCCTCTTACATCCAGGAGGGCCTGTGCTGAAAGTGCAGAGAATTTTTTTCTAGGAGGAGCCAGGCTATATTGAGAGGTTCTAAGAAGATGCCACATCTCAGGTTTTTCGTCTGTACATAGTGTAGGTTACTTCTCCTCACATCTATCTTTTTAGAGCCATCAAGCATCAAGTGCTATGTTAATGAAGATTACATTTAATCCTGAGTTAGGAAGGAACTGTTAAAAACAAGGATTGTAATCCAAATCACCAGAAGTAATGTAAAACATCTAGAATCAAGACAGGAACACTCACTAGGAAGGGTAACAATGAAGACCTTCATGTGGAGATCTTGCAGGAAAGAGATGGGTTCAGATTTAGATGACAGTGTGTGTGTGTGGGGGGTGGTGGGGTGGGGTAGGACCTTTAGATAATGAGATGAAAGAACACAAGATATTTGGGTGACAAGAAAAAGATGATTTAGAAGAAAAGTGTTGGGGAGTAGGCCGTTGAGGAGAAAGACTGAACTGTTTATAAATGGAGACATAATAGTACTTGTTAATATGTAATATGTACATAACCTAATTCTAGAAATTTAAATTCATATTCTTATTTAATTATTCTGAGACATACCCATTTTATAGACCTTGAAGGCAAAAGATGCTGAGTTACTAGGCCAAAGCCACTCAGCTACTGAGTGGAATGTCAGGACTGAAGCCTTAGGGGGTTATGACAAAAGTTTCACATCTTCACTAGGGCCACTCCTAGAAGAGCCTGTGGGAACAAAATCCCCTTCCCTGTGCCCAGTGGATCATTCTTGACTGCAGACTCAGAAACCAACCATAACCATTTTGAGTGGCTCCAGAACTACCTTGAAGAAAATTGGAGACACAGAGGGTCACTGAAAAACCAGATGCTGCACGTAGGCAGGGCATGGGGTGTCTTCTATTTGTTTGCTTCAAAGTAGATTTGGGGGGGCCGGGCAGTGGTGCTGGAGGTAAGATGCCTGCCTCGCCTGCACTAGCCTAGGACGGACCGCGGTTCGATTCCCCAGTTCCCCATATGGTCCCCCAAGCCAGGAGAGACTTCTGAGCTCATAGCCAGGAATACCCCTGAGCGTCACCAGGTGTGCCCCCCCCAAAAACAAAAACAAACAAACAAACAAACAAAACAAAGTAGATTTGTAGATTTGGGTGGGGTGACTCTGTTTGGGTTGATTTTTTTCTGAAAAGGGGGACAGTATGCCAAACAAGTTTGCCATTACATTCTGACAAAGTCAAAAACAAAAATTGGTGGGCCCGAGTGGGTAGGGCTCTTGACTTTTTATTATGCAGTCAATCCAGGTTTGATTTCAGGTATCCAAGTATCCCACATGGTTTCCCAACTACTGCCAAAAGAGATCCCTGAACCAGGAGTACAACCGTTGAGTCTGGCCCCAAGACCAACCAAACAAAAGAATAAAACGCAAAAGTTTTGTCCTTAATACTCAGGATAGATCAGCTACCCGTTAGTCAGAAAGTGCTAAGATATGTGGTGAATAAGTAAATGAAAAGTACCAAGGATAGAAGAACAGGTGGATGAGTAGATGGATATATGGGTAGATGAATGACAAAGCAGCAGAGATCTCTTTCAGTCTAGAGTGTTGGAAATTTCAGGGGAGAAGCTAGAATTTGAACCATATGTTAAAGACTAAAGGTATTTAGTAGTGGGATAGTATAAAAAGAAAATTCAAGCTAAGAAAACATCTTTTTTTTTTTTTTGGTTTTTGGGCCACACCCAGTGACGCTCAGGGGTTACTCCTGACTATGAGCTCAGAAGTTGCTCCTGGTTTGGGGGACCATATGGGAAACCGGGGGATCGAACCACAGTCTGTCCTAGGCTAGCACAGGCAAGGCAGGCACCTTACCTCCAGCGCCACCGCCCGGCCCCAAGAAAACATCTTGGGCAGAAGTTTAAAGGGCCAGAGGAGTTTTTATTAAAGAGGTCAATATTGGAAACAGTCTTAAAGATTAAAAGATTAAAGTGTTTGACTTATAAATGCCTTCAAAGGCCTAAGGAAAAGATATGGTGTGTCATGTCTATGTTCTCAGAGGTTTACACAATGCCAGGAAAACAGACTTATGGAATAACAAACAGAATACATTATGACATAATTAATAAAAAAGCATAATAATAAGCCTCTCTTTCATGGAAGGAGACTGGCCCTTGGCTACTTCTTCATCACCTACTATTGCCCTTTCTTGCCTCACTGCATTGCATCATGTTGACATCCTTGGCTTTTCTTAAACAAGACTCAGGTTTTTACTTGCTTTTCCCTTTCCCAGAAACTTTTTTTTGTTTGTTTGTTTTTTTGGGCCACACCCGGCAGTACTCAGGGGTTACTCCTGGCTGTCTGCTCAGAAAAAGCTCCTGGCAGGCTCGGGGGACCATATGGGACACCAAGATTCGAACCAACCACATTCGGTCCTGGATCGGCTGCTTGCAAGGCAAATTCCACTGTGCTATCTCTCCGGGCCCTCCCAGAAACTTTTCATACTTAGTTCCATATTCACTACTTTCTGGAACCACAGCATCCTGAGACACATCCTGAACTTCTCATTTAATGGATTGCTTTGCTTGGATGATACTTTTCACCTCTCTTTCTCTGACTTTAGAAAGATTCCTCTGGAATATGTCATAAAGGGGATGAAACCATAGAGCTATCCCAAGTTCCTAGAGAAGAGTGAGCTTTGGGAATGCCATAGGTGTCAGTCCGTGCCACACTCCATGAAGACTCAGCCAAGGCAGGTGTGTTTGAAATGGCCATAATGCAACATGTGCATTTTATTAATACACAGTTGATGGAAGCCAGAGTGATAGCACAGCGATAGTGCATTTACCTTGTATACTGCCAATCCGAGACAGACCCGGACTAGATTCTGGGTCTTCCATATGTTTCCCCAAGCCAGCCAAGAGTGATTTCTGAGTGCAGAGCCAGGAGTGATCTCTGAGTCCTGCCGAGTGTAGCCCCAAAATAAAAACCAATAAAATAAAAACACACACACAAAAACAAGCCCCACAAACCCCACAGTTGATAGGGCCTGAGAGATGATTCAAAGGCTCTTGGTATATGGGAGCCCTGAGTCTAGTTTCTAACACTCATGGTCACTCTAGCACTGCTGAAAGTGACCTTCTCCAAAATAAAATAAAGCACATTTCTTGAATACATATGAATATCTTCCTAAAGTTCACTCAATGCTCTTTTAACTTTTTCTTTTCTGGCCTTTCTTAAGAGACAAAGAACAGTCATAATCGCTGAGGGCCATGGCCAGCTAAAGATAGAGTTCTAGGGAGAAGAAGGGTTAATGGGTATAGGGTGGTAGCTTTGTTGGAGGACAGAAAAGAGATAGCTGAAACATTTTTGTGCAATAGAACCAAAGGACTTGACTGGAGACTGATAATGAGGAATGAGTAAGAAAATAAAAGGACTCAAGAATGACTTCAGGTTTTTGCTTTGAAAAAAAAATGGGTGAATAGTAGTGGCATTTATTTCAACGAAAAAGAACTGAGAACCAGTTAATTGTAAAATAAAGAATTATGCTTCGGTGATGTATGTTGCACATCAATTTGAGAGTTTAGAAGTAGTCAGTGAGTACTCAGGAAACATTTGGGCAAGAGATTGAAATCTGAGAAAAATCTCAAAACTCAGTTTTTATAGTAGCCTCATCCACCCATTGAAAAGGTAAGAAGTAGATGAAGTTCCTCTCACTAATGCATGCCTTTGGGGCCCCAGGAGAGCATGATGACAGAGCACTTGACTTGCAGATTTGAGGTCATTTATTTGACATCAATAGTACCCCAGGTACCAACCAGAAACCCTGGTAGCACTGCCATTTGGGAGTCTCCAGCACCACTCAAGGTGGGTAATTTCCAGTGCATTGCAAACAAGTATTCAAGCACCACCATTAAGTGTAAGACCCCCATCACTAATTGTATGCACCACAACCACGTGTGTTCACCTCTTGAAGCAAGCATCACAAATTTGCAAGCTCTGGTCTTCAAAAGATATCTTGTGTTTTGCATGAATAGAACATCTCAACTGAGATCAACTGCAGACAAACACATTTTAAGGGACTGCTGTTCAGCGTGGCTCTTGTAGAGCAAGATTCAGAGGTGCTGCACAATTCTGCCCTCAATAGAGAAACCCTCTGCTTCTGATCACTGGATCTCTTGGGACATGGGACCTTTCTGGTTTGCCAGAAGCTGTGAAACAGGGAGATAGAAACTACTGATCACAGCCCTCTGTCCTGCTTGATGATGAACCCACCATTAATTTGTACTGCCTGGAGGCACAACCCTTTTGGTGTGTGAACAAGGTGTCTTCATTCCACACCTTACTGTCACCTGTACTGGTCAATGAGCCAGAGGGGGTTAACTGCAGTGTTTCAGGATGAGATCTTTTCTCCACATGAGCAGATTCCAGTAAGTAAATGTACAGTATGCTGATGACTTACTGGGTCCTCTCTTAATGTTTTTCCCTGTTTTATTTCGAGGAGGGAGGAGCACAGCTGGTATACTCAGAGTTTATTCCTGGCTATGGGTTCAGAGACCAGTCTTGGTGGCTCAGACAACATACATGGCACTGGCATTTGAATTGGAATCGACCCCATGCAAGGCAAGTGCCTTAACCACTGTGCTATCTCTCTGCACCCTCTTCATTTAATATGAAGTAAGTCCTTACTTAATACATTGTTGGAAACAGCAGGTAGGGCTTTGCCAGGATCATCACAGCTTAAGACTAACTTCTTATTCCTGAGCATTCTGGATGGCAGCCCCTTTCCCTGAGGGGCCTCCATGTTCAAGGATAGATCCATATAAAGTTGGTATGTAATTTGAAAACTTGCATGGTCAATGAGGTGCTTTCTCATGACCATTCTAAATTTACTCCAGAATAAATCTGAAGACTCTGTTTTGTTCCTACATATGGCAAGTACATGTGACATCCTAGATTGTGCTCTGGAACTGGCATTAAGGTCCTGGGCAAAATTCCTGAGCATTGTTTATTAGCATCATGGTCTTTGGTATGTCATTGCACCTCTAAGCACCTAGATTTATTTCTGGTTTTTGTTTGGGGGCCACACCTAGCAGTGCTCTGGAGTTACTCCTAATGTCTTACCAAAAATCACTCCTGCTAGTGCTCAAGGGAACCATATGGAATTCTGGGGATCAAACATATTTTGATTGCATACAGGAAAATGCCCTATCTGCTACACTATTTCTCTAGCCCCAAGAGTCTTGGTTTCTTGATCCTAAAATAACACCACTCATACAGTTTTTTGAGAATGAACTGAGCTTGCATGGACGTACAGTCTTGTAGCAGGTTAATAAAAATGCTCATGTCATAATAAAATTGCCAACACATAATTATTGAAGACTGATGATGGAAGCCTGGAATATGGTTGTAAGAAGAGTTGTAGGAATTATATTTTGGGGTTACAGCGTGTAACACTTCAAGCTCTTCCAATTTACAAATTTTACAAGACAGTCCTAATCACTAAATGTCAAAGTCTAGACTCATTTTCCTAAACTGTGCTGTGGGCAACTATTCATAAAAATAATTTTGATGCATAAGAGTTAAGGAGGCTAAGCAGTATTTTTAGAAAGGCTAATCATTTTGCTGACGATGACTGTTCTGTAGCTACTGAGTAATTCACAGTTGACAATGAATCAGGGGGGGTCAGTGGTAGAGAATCAGAGTCAGAGTCAGTCCCTAATTCCCTGTTTTGCTTTTGTCCTTCTGAATGAGGAAGATGCTGGTGATATACAGAGGGAGATTGTTTTAGCTAAAGAACTCCCAGTTTTTGTTCCCAGGGAATATGGAGATGCAAAAGGCTGAATAGCAACTCTTAGAGATGATGAGATAGGACTTCACCATAAATTGAGGCTCTGGAACCTCATCAGAGACTAAGATCTCAGGCATAGATAATGCATTTCATTTGTGAAGGATCCCAGGACAGTGATCTTCAACCATGGGTGCATATTCTGGTGTCAATCTACTGGGGCAAAAAGGTAGAAAACTTGTCTAGCACCTTGATGATAACTGTGGGATCAATGTTCAGGACAGGGCTGATCGATAGTTATAAAAAAAAAAACAACTGAACAATGCTAGTTGAAAAGAGTCTGAAAAAGGGGCTCCGGGAGATAGCATGGAGGTAGGGCGTTTGCCTTTCATGCAAAAGGTCATCGGTTCGAATCCCGGTGCCCCATATGGTCCCCCGTGCCTGCCAGGAGCGATTTCTGAGCATGGAGCCAGGAGTAACCCCTGAGCACTGCCGGGTGTGACCCTAAAACAAAACAAAACAAAACAAAAGAGTCTGAAAAAGAAGCTGAAATAACAAAGACTGAAAGGTTTCCATGGGGTTATGGCTAAATATTTAACAGAGCCAGGATTTTATACATTTTATTGTGAGGAAAATAAAAAGTAGAAGCAGATAATCTAGAGTTAGATTCTCAACTGCAAGGACAAAGGGAGGGAAAGTGCAGTCATCCCTGGTATTGAGCTGTCATGAACCTCCTCAATTGGCAGAAGGTTCACCAGAGATGCCTCTAAGGACATCAAAGATGACATGAAATCAATGGATGGAAAACTCGAAGAACAGAGACAAGACAGAGAAAACTCTTCTATGACAGAGGCTGCAGAACGTACCTGCCTGGAGCAGGGAAAGTACTTGAGAAGCTGAAGCTACTGAGCATATCACTGTGCCAGAAAATAGTAATGTTTCATTTAGCAATGAAATGACAGTGACATGTCAAATGAATGGACCCCCACTGTGACTCTGAGACTATGACTGTAATGAAAGCAGCAAATTATACCTCATAAAATTAAAATAGAAATCCTTGTTTCTATATTGAGAAAATATGTGCATACACAATTCATCTGTATATTTAAAAGAAAGGAGGAAGGGAAGGCAGGAAAAAGCAAAGGAAACAAAGAAAGGCAACGTCATATTAGAATGCTGAAAAAATTGAAGAGGGGATGATAGGATTAGGAAAGTACTATCTTAAAAGCCTC
Source organism: Crocidura indochinensis (assembly GCA_004027635.1). Classification (NCBI taxonomy): domain Eukaryota; kingdom Metazoa; phylum Chordata; class Mammalia; order Eulipotyphla; family Soricidae; genus Crocidura; species Crocidura indochinensis. The sequence continues at coordinate 14,691 of PVKC010007978.1, read as the reverse complement.
ACAGTAGTGATTATTGTAGCCAAAACTCTTAGAAGTAAGGGACATTTTATAAGAGTACTGAACTGCATTCTGCAAAAAGGAAATTATCTATTCCCAAAGTACACTTAATAAAGTAGCATGCACAATTGTAAGTGCATCAATTTCCAAATGTCTCCATATCTAATCAAGTTGATAATATAACTGGAATGGACCACATATGTTATAAGAAGGTAACTTAACAAAAGAATTTATAAGCCATGCAAAAAAATAAGAAATTTGCTACGAGAGATTGGGCTGGGGTTTGACTAGTGCTATTGCGAGGAATAAAATGATACAAGAGCAGCTTCAGGAAGGCTCCACTGACTATTGTGCTCTGTGGTAGAGTGAGGTGAGTTGGCAGGTGGGTAGGACCCTGGGGAAAAAGTGATAGCAGGGAGATTTGGAAGGAAACCAGGAGGATTGTGAAACAAATCTCAGTCACAGTAGACTTGACAGAAATGCCAACTTATAAATTCAAGAACAGAGTTCAGGACGGCCTTTCATGGAGGAGAAAGGAGTTCTAAGTGAATGGGAGTTTGAAGATACATGGCCCAGGGATAGATCAGGGGTAGAACACATGGCCAGTAGGCAAGAGGCTGTAAAATTGATTTCTGGCACCGTGTCATATGCCTCCCATGATGCCGACTGCACTGCTACTAGGGATTCCTGATGTTGTGGCAAAGGTATGATCTCTGGCATACCTCACCCAGTGTGTGCAAATATTACTCTACAGAATGTAATGCCACACCAAATGTGAGTACCATCAACCATGAATTATGTTTTGCACTTTGATTGCATTATGGCCCTTCAAATAATTCTCTTAGAAGCATTGCCTTAATATTGATGATAGAAAAATCAAAGCTTAGAAAAGGTAAGATCACAGAGCTAGAGATCTTCTATCTCTATTGCTCATCATGTTCAAAGTTCCAGATGTATGTAGATGAAAGTTTTCAAATAGAATTTTATGACTCAATTTGGATTTTGATTTTAGAGACTGTAATATCTGCTGTTGGAATCCATTTTTCATAATTTATGAAAAACTAGAAATAGTTTTCTATTTTTAAAATTAGAACTGCTGAACGTAGTTAGATAAATTTCTCTGTAAATTTTAAATTTGAACCAAGGTGAACAAAAAATCATGAAATAATGTTGTGGGTTTCTTTGAAAGATTGAATACTTATACCCCTCTCTATTCCAAATCCAAACTCATTTTGGGGGGATCCTATCCCCCACATATACACAGTTTGAGAAAGTGGAAACTTAGGAAGGTAATTAGCTGGGAGACCTTGGCATGAGGGCTTAGTAACAGAGAGAGCTCAGAGAGGTTAAAGAATTTTCCTTCCCCCAACTGAGCTCCAAGAACCAGGGAACATCACCAAATACTAAATCTGGATCTATAATATCTCAAGTCTCCAGAACTGTGAGCAAAAGGTATTTGTGGCCTAGGACATTCAATTCATGGCACTGTTATTATGCCAGCCCACTGGGCTTAACCAGTTTTCAAAGCACTGAGGCTATGATAATGAACTATAGCCTTAAGACAAAGTTAGAGTAAAAGTACTAGTTGTATAGTGGTTTATAACAGAAGGTATCCATTTGACATCTTTAAAAGTGTTTTTTTGCACTTAATTTAATCTCTGCTCTAAAAACAATGGCCCTGGACTAGAGAGATAGTGCATGCAATAGACCCTAGTATGATATGTTTTCATTTTTTTAACACGTAAGAAGGATTTGGAAGACACCAATTGGTCTTTTGGAAGACACCATTTGGAAGACACCAATAAACCTCTGAACACCGTGTCAAAAAGCCTGTAATTTACTATTTGACACAGGAAAAAATGTTAGTTTTTGGAAAACAAAGCTTGCCATATTTGTAGACTAGTTTGGAGTTGGGTTGACTATACTATACATGAGAATGTAGCTCAGATTCTCGATTCCAGAATATTTCTGGAAGGACCTACAAGCAAGTGATAATTTATGGCTACCTCTGGGATTAAAGAGTGTGAAAGTAGTGGGTCAACTGAGGAGGTAGGAAATATAATATGGAAACAGAATTTACCTGGATGCATTGAAGGGTATGTGTGTTTAACAAAAGAACATTTTACTGTCATGCCATGAGCATTTCCTGGTTTCGTACATCTCTGTTTCTGTGGCACAGACCATGTAACCTCCACCTGGGTACTTGATCTTACTCCACCTTGTAGGACAAAAGTTCTTTTATTGGTGGGGGTGAATTGGAGGAGCCTCTCTCAAGTGCTGCTTGAGAGGACCATTTGCAGTACCAAAGTTCTAATCGCCGCAGTTGACTGTGTGCAAGGCAAGTGCCTAAACTCCAGTCCAGGACAAAGGTTTTTGTCTAGGTTACTCCTGATTCAGAGTTCAGAAATGACTCCTGACAAGTTCTCCAGGAAACTCACTGATGAAATTAAAAGATTTCTTGGCCTTCTAGAAATTAGAAGCAAGATTTTGTTCCTTGGTGCCTTTGCACAGAGAGGATTCTCAAGCCTTTTAAACATATTACTGAAAAATAAGCATTCAGAGAAGTCAATAACCATTGCTTCTGACCCAAAACAATCTTAGGAAATGTGAAAGAACTTGAAATATATTACTTCAAGACTCAGCATAAAATCACCCTTGCTACTACTCTAATCTGGCTCAGTTCTTACAAATCAATTTTTGTAACTGAACTTCTACCCTGTTCTTGAGACATGTTTCCCATCTGGTTGCCAGAAAATTTAGACCCAATGGAGTAAAAGTTGTATGATTCATATAATTACAGTTCTTTGAAATAGAAAAAAAGACAAAGTTAATTAATTCTGGAGGTGAGGGGTGAATCAGAGAATGAAGGAGAACATGGAGAATCTTCTAGATCATAGTAATATTGTGTTTTTTAAATATGATCACCAGGAAAATTTTATCAATACATGCAGATAAGAACACTTTACTATATATAATTAATATATACTATATATAGCACAATAATATTATAATTATAAATACATATAGTAAAGTGTTCTTCTCTGCATAAATAATAATATAATACTATAATTATGATGCTATGTGTATTTATAATACTATATGTATTTATGACTATTTAAATTAAATTTTATTTAGTTGGGGAGATGCTAGGGGCTACTTCCTGGTTCTGTGCTCAGGCTTCACTTCTGTAGGTGCTTAGAGAACCATATATGGTACTGGGGATTGAACTGGGGTTGGCTTCTTACAAGGCAAATGACTTCACCTCTGTGATATCTCTCTGGAACTGATTTATTTTTCTTAAATGGTAAAAAAATTTAATGAGCCTAACTGAATGCAATTCTGTCTCCAGGATCTGAACACTGTAATGTGTCATAATGGAAATAATAAGAGAATTAGATTTAACCTGACCTAAATGGAAAGTTGCTGCTTTATTATATACTAATTGCATGTCTTTCCTCAATTTTTCCTTGTTCTGCTGATTCTGGGGTCAGAGAGATACAAGGGTTAAGGAGCTTGCATGTGACCTATTATACAGGTTTGATTCTTGGCACCTTCTAAGGTCCTCTGAGCACCAACAGGAGTGCTCTCTAAGCACTAAGCCGAGGTAAGTCCAGAGCACTGCTGGGTTTGTCTTCAAACAAACAAGGGCAGAAACCTTGAGCTATGTTGCAGATTCAAATGCTAATTTGCAAAATAAAGAGAATCCCTGCCTTTTACAATTGCTACAGAGATTAGAAATAATGTAAGTAAAAATGCTTGGCACTACAGGTTTTTTAAAGACCAATTTCTTTCTTGACTTTGCCAATGCAATTATTATGAGACTAAGATGTTGGCTACACACTTAAGCATGGACATATCATTTTATTTTAAACAAGAAACATGATGAGAGGATCTCAGCACACTGTTGCTATCCTACTGAAAAGTGTCATTCTTTTGTCTTCTTACCTTGAATTTGTTTGCAAAAGCCAGAGCTACGATAGCTATCTTGAAGCTGAGAGGTGGCAATCTCCAGGGAAAGGACAAGCAATTCATAGAGGCATTACTGACGCACTGACTCATGTATGAGCCACTGGTAATCATACTTTTTGCACTTGACTCTTTAAGCTGATGCAATCCACTTTTCTGTATTATTTATTTATTTATTTATTATTATTATTTTGCTTTTTCGGCCACATCCTGTGATGCTCAGAGGTTACTCCTGACTCTGAGCTTAGAAATTGCTCCTGGCATTGGGGACGATATGGGAAGCCGGGAATCAAACTGTGATCAGCTGTGTGCAAGGCTAATGCCCTACCACTGCACCATAGATCTGGCCCCTCTGTATTAATAGCTCTGGCCCCTCTGTGTTAATATTTTTGCAAGCAGTCCTCCCCTCTTAAAAAAAAAGTACCATTGAAAGCATTTCTATGTGTATTAATCACAATGTAAATTCTCTCTAGTTTTATATGGTATCATCCCACTGCTATCTCGTACTGACTGAAAGGTCAGTGGCAAAACAGGACAAATGCCATCAGCAGTTTTAGTATTCTGTTACCCATGGAACTTGTTTAAACCTACACTCACAAATTCTGGCAAAACTAGGAACTAGGAAAGATGTGGGGTAAACTCTCCTTCTTGCAGTTTCAGCTGAATGATCCATGGAGTAAAAATGACAAACACCCTCTCTTGGAGACTGGGTAGGAACAGCTGGAACTGAGATCCGGGTACCTCTGGGGCACTTCAAAGAGCAGAGAAAAGCTTTGCTTCAGAGCAAAGCCAGATACCAAAAGGAGAGGCTACCCCAGAAAGAGTAGCAGACATTAGGACAGAGCTCCAAGGCCCTGGAGTTAGGAGGTGAGGGAGGGGGAGAGCAGGTGATGCCTTTGGTAGTGCTCACCACACAACTGGCAAACCTCAAGGAGATTGAGGTTGAGAGGAGAGACACACCTCTCCATCCCTGATGCAAGGGACTCCTGAGGCAACAGAGCCCACAGACCAGAGCTAGAGATTCAGGATAAGTGGATAAATGACAACCTGGCTCCTTCAAGAACTGAAACTGGCTTCTGTTTGGAGCTCTCTCTCTCTCTCTCTCTCTCTCTCTCTCTCTCTCTCTCTCTCTCTCTCTCTCTGTTTCAAATGAATGGGCTGTGCCTGTTGTCTTTTATTCCACCTGGTTTCTCTCAGTTTGGGTTTAGTGCCTCTCCTGCACCAACTGAGCCTTCCAATCCCCAGTCTTTTCTCCCTGTAGTCTTGGACTCAGTGATCTTTTCTCCCTATGGAGAATCTCCTTGCTGCTTTGTGACATTTCCGATTGACATCATACCTTCTCCTGGCTCTTCTTCAGATTTGTCAATGAACCAGTCCTCTCCTTGAGTCTGCTCTTCAGCATTGGACTTCCCAGGCATCAATTCTACTCCTCTGATATTCTCTCTTTATTCTGGCTTCTCATTCGCCTTCAGTTTTCAAATAAACAGTTATTATAATAATAATATTCAAATCAACATGCAAAAGTCAACCTTTCTATCATACTTTTACTACATCCTCCTTGATGTATTGTCATTGTTTACAATTCAATGTACTCAAAACTTCACTTCTTAGCTCACTCCCAAATAAATTCCTTTTCTGCTTTCTAATCTTTGGTAATGTTATCATACTTTATTGTTGTTGTTAGCTCGCTTTTAAAGTTCTCCTCAAGTATCATCTTTTGTTGTACTTAACTCCAAAATCAGCTATTCTATGTATATACTTGGAAAATAGAAAATAGTCTTCTATTACCTATCAGGTCAAAGTGGGCCTTGTTTAAACCTTCAGTGTCTTCATACCTTTTCACCAACCTGCCTACTATACTGCTTTCTTCTCTTCAGAGTGGCATTCCTCTTAACTATTCCTATCTCACTATGTAATGAATGGAGCACAGAGGTACAATCATCATTTTGTCAGTTGGCCTTTCTAGAAATCTTTTAGTTCTTTTAAATACAAAATAACCAATTTATAATACCAGGATTGCTCTAAGGATTATGTAAAATGAATATAAAGAAAATAGCATGCTACTAGGCATATGCTGGGTGTCTGAGAATAGAACCATCTGCTCTTACTTCTACTTCTGTTTGTGTTCCTAATATTCCCCACATAAATAATATTTATCTTTGTAATAACTCTTAAAGTTTAAACCTCATATTTATTAAATCTTTCCTTCATTCTAACACACACTGATTTATGCCTCTTTTGCATTTTTGATATACTACATGAGTATTGTAGAATACATATTGTAGACTATCTTATTCTCAAAAGGTTCAATGAAAGGGAGTCTCTCTCATAATCTTGTTGAATTTGATTGTACTCTGTTGTCATCATAAAGTTTCTGTCAAGTGTACCAAAGAAGTTTTTTTTGAGAAGTTGAAATATGTAACATGTGTTTTTTATAAAAGCAAACTGGATATTATCTTGGTTTGATTCAACAATTAAATAGTTTGTGCTGAAACTATGCTGTAAGGGTATTAAAGGGAGCTGGGGCGATAGTACAGTGGGGAGGGCACTTGCCTTGCATAAAGCTTATTTCATTCTGGGCCCTGAGATCCTATATAGTTCCCTGAGCTTACCATTAGTGACCCCTAAATACAGAGTTAAGGGTAAACCCTGAGCACTGCTGGGAATAGCCCAAAATTTAAAAAAGAAAAGGCACACACCTCTGTGTTACTGAGTTCTTTTTTTTTTTTTTTTGGCTTTTGGGCCACACCCAGTGACGCTCAGGGGTTACTCCTGGCTATGAGCTCAGAAGTAGCTCCTGGCTTGGGGGACCATATGGGAACCGGGGGATCGAACCGTGGTCCATCCAAGGCTAGCTCAGGCAAGACAGGCACCTTACCTCCAGTGCCACTGCCTGGCCCCTTCTTTACTTTTCTTTCCTTTTATAGTAGGAAAAAAAAGAGAGAGAGAAAATGATTTGAGGCACATTTTCATGGGCAGTAGTAAAAGAGCCTACCCAGAGAATCACAATGGATAGGAAAATGTCCAAGATTGAAAATGACAAAGAGGGGTATCCAAGAATTCACCTTTGTAAATAACAGAAGAAATAGGCAGCACATTTAAACAAAAAACTCACAGGTAACACTAAAGAAGCAAGATTGTAGTTGACACAAGAGCAAGAGATAAAGCTTTGTGGGAAGTCAGAGAATCAATGAATCAGGTAATGGAAAGTCAGAAGCATTGCTTGACTAGCCTTTAATGAAGGAAATAAGATAATCACATTATTATGGTTGACAGAAACCATATTATGCTTATTGAATAATCCAAATGAAAGATGTGAAAAGGGCGGTACAAAGATGTTTTGCTTGGGTTGCTGAGATTAAATCTTCCCAAACCACCTTGAGGACAATCCAAATAAAAAACCTTTGATTGCTAAATCAAATCAAACATGATTCTACCCATTTATTTGCTCATATCTTGCACACCTCAAATATTTAAATTTCTCAGTCAATAACAAGTCTCTTCAATGCATTTGAAGTCACACCACATACATTTGATTGTGTCCATGAAATGTCAAAATAGGAAATGATCTTAACTCATTCATGATATCTAAAGAAGTATATTGGCCACCATAAATTAGCAGCAAAAGTAAATGGAAAGGAGTGTGCTCACTAATGGCCTCAAAGTCCCCTCTTATTCCATTTATGGGGTGCAGATTACTTATATATAGTTATTGATTTTATTGAAGCCCTGTGGTTTACAAAGACATTCATAGTTGGGTTTCAGACATACAATGAATCAGGGTCCATCTTACCAATAGTGTGGACCTCCCTCCACCATGTTCACTGACTATATTCCATAGCACCAATATTTGTCCCCCAAGCCTGCCAGTATAATAGGCACATTTAAAGTTTAGATTATTTGAATTTGGGTCTCTTAATTCCATTTCTGTTGACTTTGACTTGGATATTTAGTTCTGACTTTACTTTTTTTATCCCCACCAATGCACCTGGGAACTGCTTGGCCCCTGGTCTCTACATCCTTTAATATTTGTGTTTCTTCTTTTCCATTCAGCTTCTTTCTTTCTCCTTGCTAAACTCTGGGGTTAAGGATGTTTGCAACAACTACTTATCTATAAATATATATATCAAATATTAAATATATTAATAATTAACATTAATTGTTAATACCAACATAAACATGAATAAAATTAAATAATTCATAATAACTAAAGTAATTAATTTTTTTTTTGGTTTTTGGGTCACATCCGGCAGTGCTCAGGGGTTACTCCTGGCTCCATGCTCAGAAATTGCTCCTGGCAGGCACGGGGGACCATATGGGGCACCGGGATTCGAACCGATGACCTTTTGCATGAAAGGCAAACGCCTTACCTCCATGCTATCTCCCGGGCCCCAAGTAATTAATTATTAACTTATATCATTAAATCATTTTAACAATTGGTTCAGCATTAATAATAATCATGTATCTATTTATTAATAATTAATAATATTAACATTAATTGCTAATACTAATATTAATATATATTGCATATTAAATAAAGTATTAAATATATTTAATGAAGGCAGAGCACATTGTAGAAATGCCATAAATCACTAGAAAATATCATCTCTCATTACTGTCGCAAGATTACGTACTTTAAACATGTTGTCTATAATTCATTCTAAAATTAAAGGAAGAGAGGAATATACTGGTTAGTATGAAACCTGTTGAATCACAAAATGGAGAATTATAGTAGCAAAGTCCAATTAAATGTCATGCTGCTAACATTTATTTGTCAGCAAATAACTTACTTATTTCTATAAAGTAATTTAAGAACTCAATACCTTTCATGCAGTTCAACCATTCTCAAATCTAGTGACCTAGAAATCAGAAGGCTTCGAGGTCATTTTGAGACATACAATATAGAGACAATGGGAAGAGAGATGTCCTTTAGCATCCAAGTGCAGGCAGTATCAGTTCTACTACTTCCATTAGTGTCTACTAGTAATATGACCTCACCTGGGTCTGATGGTGATGAGGGAATGAATTTCATTGTATTGCTAAGAAGACAAGGTAGGCTTGGTGAGCTTATTTTTGTTTGGAAAATAGAATATGGATTGAATTAAAAATACAGATTCTGACTGACTCATAATTTCCTACCAACCAGCATACCAATGAACATTAAATAATTACATTTTCCATTTCAAACTAATGTTTTGGGTTGTAAAGACCCAGAAAGCAGATTAGTCTCATGTGTTTTTGACAAAATTATTTGAGTAAATGAAGATTGAGAATGTTTCATTGTTGAAGGAATGCATTACTAACTTGTTGAGGCTTCTGTAAGGATATAGTGGGAGGTAAGTGCGCCCTGCAACTGGGGAATAAAATCATTTTCAAAATCTAAGCATCAGAAATTAGAAAGATATTATAGACATTAATCATTTGTTAACAATTTCAGCATATATTAAGAGACATGGAGCACTGAAATAGTTGAAATTCAGAGACTTTAATGTTTCATGATAATATCAAGGTGACTTTATTTTAAAGGTTATTTCCTTTTTTCAGGTTTCCAAATCAGTTTTAGATGGAAAGAAATTAGTTTTTCATGCAAATAGGCAAATGTTCAAAGTTGAGAATACTTTACAAAGTATCAAAGGTATAATTTAAGTAAATAAATGAACCAATATGATATAGCTTGCATAGATAGGAAAGGTCATTTTAAAGCAATGGCATGAAGCTTATGAGTTGGAAATAAAGATTATAGTTTTTTATGGTGGACAAAAGTTTCAGAATTATCTCCTGGGAGACAGAAAAACCATTTAACTGGCCTGATAATCATGCTCTCCTTCTCAGAGTATGTGAGTACCAGAAAAGCTGTCTCAACTTTGATTTCGTAGATGCAGAGCAAAAAGATACCATTACATTTAATACCCATTTTAAGCAGAAGGAATTAAAGTCTTAGAGCAGCAAAATCATTTGCTTTATTTCCAGGTTAGACAATACAATTTCATACCATGGAGTAGAAGTTCCTAAACATATTTGTCCTTCTGCCCCCCTTTCAGAAAAAAAGTTACTCAACGTGACCCCCTCCTCCAGAAAGCTGCCTTCTTTAAGGGAACAAACAGAAAGATTGCACCCAAGGCTACTACCATTTCTCTGGACATTTCAGAACTAGCTCTCTTTCTCTCTCTCTCTCTCTCCGATCATAGTGTCAGCTCCTGCCATAAACAGACAGATTTTAGGGTATTTTTTTTAGATTTTAGATTTATTTTCTTGAATTTTCTCCTAATTTTTCTCCAAAAAGACCAGCTACCCATAACCATCATGTAACATTGCTAATAATAAACATTTATCGAATCCTTCTCCAACTACTTGTTTCAAGCTATATACATTACATTAATTGCAGTTTACCTAATAACCTATTAGTTCTAGCTGATAGATGAAAACACTGAAACACACAGTGTTTATAATTAAGAAGTTAAATCAGAATTTGAACTCCTATATCTTGTGCCTTACATAACTCAAGCAGTCTTTCTTAGGTAATGCTAGTAGATTATAAACTAGCAGAAAAAGCGAGAGAGTAGACTTTTCAACAGGAAAAATTGATAACTAAGATCTTAGGGTGAGGGCAATGAAAACTGAGAAGAATAAAGGTCAACTTAAAATATTTTTTGTTTTGTGGGAAAAAGAATACTGCCAGTGAGACTTGTCTGGGGAATAAGATGAAATGAAGCCATCAAAAACTGGCTATACTCATTCATATCCTTATGAATTAAACATTCATTGAATATCTAGAATTAAACATGTTGATAGCCTTTAGGGGACTAATCTAAATGCAGGATGTTCATAAATATACCTCCATGATCCAGTTCGATGATTAAGAAAGCTTTCTGACACAGTGTAGAAATTACAGCCTAAATTACATCTCTTGGCTAAAGGCTCCAGAGGCATTAGGAAGTTTTCAGCAGAGATGCTAGGATCTGATCTCTGTGGGCCTCCTTCTTGGTCTACAATAGCAGGCAGAGGTCTCTGCGTCATAACCCAAACAGTGATATTTCACTGAGCCCCACCAAGTTTAGAGAAGAACAAACAGAAGGAGGGGGTAAGAGAGGGGATGCAGAAATGAGGCCATGGGGTACTTTTACATTGCAAAGTCTTGAAATTATTCTCAGTTTTGCTATGTTGAAAGAATCCAAAATTAGCAACCATTTCTTTCTGGAAGATGAGCTGAGCCAGTAAATCTACTAACCTCTTGCCTGATATTTTCAGACCAGTTTTGTGAATCTGTAGAAAAAAAATTTATGGTCTGTTCTAAGTGGGAGGAGGCTCAGAACAATTATTCAAAAGTTATTTCCAAGTGATTTCTAAAGGAATAAGATCCTGATGTCAAGAAAGCAAAACTCTTCATCTTTTGAACATGGAAGCAAACTACTGTCAGAATGGGATAGAGAGAGCTGGATCAACAGAATAATGCAGTCCATATGTTCCTGGAAGGTAGAAAACACAAAGCAAAAAAGAGAAATAAGCAGAAATGGTAGACTGAGTGGGCTCTCTAAGGATCTCTAGATCCTTCTGATACCCTCCCCTGATACTTTCATCCTTCACCACCATACCTGTTCCTCTCTATATCCTGGGATATGAGTTTACATCAAGGAAAAAAGCCTGTCTCAAGACAAAGTTCCCTTTTCTTATTGCTTTCCTTCTTCCACTTAAATTTTATCCTCCCAATACAAAATTAGCACATTCACTGAAAAGGACTCAGTAAAAAAAAGAAAGTTCATATAAGCAAGGCATTTAAAGCAAATATGCAATTTCACATTAAATATATATCTCATAAATCTGATAAATATATCTCAAAATATATCTCATATTAAAATAATACACTATCTTCTACACAAAAGGTCTATTTGTTTAACAAGCTCTGTACCTTAGAAAGTAGAAACACACATGCCACATAGTAGGCCTTCAACACATCATCTTTCTTGAATGAAGAAATCAATATTTTTGCACAAATAAGTAACCACAGATTACTTCTTAATTCCCAATATCATATATGATCCTATATTTTAAAAATGCATTTTTTTTGGTTTTTGGGCCACACCCAGTGACGTTCAGGGGTTACTCCTGGCTATGTGCTCATAAGTCGCTCCTGGCTTGGGGGACCATATGGGAAACCGGGGGATCGAACCGAGGCCCATCCTAGGCTAGCGCAGGCAAGGCAGGCACCTTACCTCCAGCGCCAATGCCCGGCCCCTCAAAAATGCATTTTAATGAACTAGTGAATACAAATTTTCTATATATTTTTATGGTAGGGTATACCTAACATAAGGTATAAGGTTTATCATTTTAACCTTTTTTTTTTTTTGGGGGGGGTTTTGGGCCACACCTGGTGATGCTCAGGGGTTACTCCTGGCTAGGCGCTCAGAAATTTCTCTCGGCTTAGAGGACCATATGGGATGCTGGGTGATGGAACCATGGTCTGTCCTAGGTTAGCGTGTGCAAGGTAAACACCCTACCGCTTGCACCACAGCTCTGACCCCTCATTTTAATCATTTTAAACATCTGATTCAGTAGCTGTAAGTATATTCATATAGTACAACCATCATCATTGTTCATTTACAAAACTTTTTCATAATATCAAAATGAATGGTATGTTTTTGTATCCGTTAATGAATAGTATGCCATCCCCTCCTCCTTCAATTCATGTTCATCTTTATTTTATGTAGTCTCTACAGGGCTGAAGCGATATTACATGGTATGGCATTTGCCTTGCATGCAGCCAACCTGAGACTGACCTGGCTTTGATCCCCGGCATCCTATATAATCCTCTGAGCCTGAAGGAGCAATTTCTGAGCATAGAGCCAGGAGTAACCCCTGAGTGCCACCAGGTGTGACCCAAAAAATAAAAAAAATGTGGTCTCTATAATTTGTCCATTATAGATACCTTTTGGAAATGGAATCACACAGCACTTGTGTCTGACTGATTTCATCTAGTAGATTTTCAAAATTCATCCATGTTATAGTATGAATAAGAAGTCCACCTTTCTGGAATAGATGCAAAAAACAAGCTGCAAAGTGGAGACCAATTGCACTAGCATTCTGGGGGGTAAAGGAGGGAGATATGGGATGCATGCTGGGAACAGGGGAGGAGGGAGGACAGCACTGGTGGTGGGAATGTCCCTCATTCATTGTCACTATGTACCTTAAATATTACTGTGAAGGATTTGTAATGCACATTGGCCACAATAAAAAAAAAAAAAAGAAGTCCACCTTTTATGGGATGGGGGCATTTTCTGGTTCTGCATTCAAGGATCACTCTTAGTGGACTTGAGGACTGTATCAGGTTCTGGTGTTTGAATCTGGGTTGGCCACATGCAAGGCAATGTCTTGCCCACTGTATTACCTCTTTGGCCCTAAACTCCATTCTTGATGGTTTAATACTATTCTATAGCTTCTAAAGATAACATTTTACAGTCACCTGTTGATGGACTCAAGTATTTTCTCAATATTTATAGTTTTGCATCTCTTTTTATTTCACTTTATAAAATTTGAGAAGTTTCTACTTCATTTTGCATATGCTATTATTATGTAATAATATAATAAGCATATTATAATAACCATGTTATATAATAATATAACAACCACAATAGTTGTGCTATTATAAATACATTAATATTGGAATTTACTGATAAAATATTTATTATAAATATTTTTAAAATTCTTCATTTTATTATTTCATTTACTTGGGAGATTATTCTGATTAAGTTAGGCAGACAGATTTTTAAGATCATTTTTCTTATATTTAAACATTTAGATTATTTTAAACTTTGCCTTCAACATCCTCAGATACAAGAAACTTTTGTACAGTGTGTGATTAGTTTTACATTTTTCTTAGAAAAAATTCATAGAAGGCGAGTTGAATAAGAATAAGAAATGTAATATTACTAGAAACACAACTATTTTATTTCTACTACCAATCATTTTAATCTCTGTTAACAAGCAGTGACCGATTTCTTTTTGCTCCACACCATCATATATAAATAAAATTCCTTCCTCATTCTACCTACAAAATATAAAGCTTAACAAACATGAATGACTGAAAGACATAATTTTCAGTGAGAAAAAAGTGTGATCCCAAGAAAAGTACTTACATAAATTTTGACTAATAAAATATAATGCTGAACATATTTGCATTCGCCTATTGATCATCTACTTATACTTTTTATAACCACAATCAGATATTGCCTATTAGAAAGGCAATTATTAAAAATATAAGAAACAACTAGTGTTGGCAAAGTTATGGACAAAAGAAACCATATACATTATTGATGGGAATGTTAATTAAAGCAGTCATATGGGAAATATATTGGTTACCCCATTTCATTTCTTTTCTGAAAAATACTTATTTGGAGAACACTAAAATTGAGAGAAATATGCACCCCTTGTCTATCATAACATTATTCTTAATTCCAAGAGCTAACAACGATGTGCCATTGATAGTGAGCCTCATCGAAAGTTTTATTTTTCCTGGCAAATATTATAAGGAAACAATATTTAATGTTATAATATAATTGGAGAATCTTCTATGTAACAAGCTTAATATCACTATTATTTTATTATCAGTCTAAACTCTAAACTCCTTGAGGAGCTACTGACTCCCTATTGACTCCCATACACTAAGAACACCCAACTGTTTGCTGAACATACTTCCTTTTTTTTTTTTTTTTTTTTTTTTTTTTTTTTTTTTTT